>CABHPH010108153.1:62034-76072 GCA_902168325.1 Peromyscus nudipes | reverse complement strand
TCTCTCTCTCTCTCTCTCTCTCTCTCTCTCACACACACACACACACACACACACACAAATGCCTAGAGCAGTGGGCACTCTTCCTCTGGTTTAGTTTACTAGCCTTTAATGGCGAGTCATGTCTAAAAACCAAATTATATGACCTGGATTGAACCTTGACTGCCCTTGGTGGAATTTGCTGCACAACTTTTGCTTATGTTTTTGACATGTTTAATATTTGAATTCCTTGCTGTTAAGGGCCCCTCACCAAGGCTAGAGCTGGGATAATATAACAATTCTTATAAAAGTTGATGTTAAGAAGAATAAAACATGGTAGTCCTCTAGGAGAATCAGCTATGCAAAAAATTGAGTCTCCTATAGAACCTATTACTTAAGTCGTATTAGTAAGCATGAGACACAGGACCTGGAAGAAATCATTGAAGAAAAACTTAGGGAAATTTTAGAACCAGACACAATATAACTGAATCGTTATATATAACTGAATCGGCTTTCATGTTCTGCCTCAGAAACAGGGAACTAGCATGGACAGGAAAAGAGTTTGATTATAAAACTAATGACAAGCCGTGATACCCTCCTGAAGGCAAAGTAAGCAGTTTTAGGAATGTTGGTGTTCCTCTACCTTTTGCAGGATTGTAGTGAAGATAGGGAACATATTGAAACAAGGCTTTATGACAAAGGCATAAAAAGGAATATCCTGGCTCAATGAACTGCCTGGCTTCCTGAGCAGACTTGTCAGATCAGGACATTTCTGATATTGTAGAAGGAATAAAGAGCATAACACAGCACTTCAAAAGGCAAAGAAAAAGGTGGTTGTCTTATGTCAGACATAAAAGAAAAAAATTAAACAAGGGACTGAGAGACAAGGTTTCCATAGAAAGATTAGATATTCATTATAGCAGATTAATAAAATAATACAGGACAACAGGTAGTAGTAAATAACTTCTGATCTATTAACTTAGTCAAGCTTAAATAGAGACATCCTGTCTAGTATTTCTGTAACTGCAAAGCTTTATGACACTGATTTTTAAGGGAGAAGACATTGAGCTAAAATAATTGAATTTATCATAATATTAGATTTTAGTTCTCATGAAATTTACTGTTTGCTCATTTTGCTTCTTTTATTTTGACATGCTTATATAATCAAGGAATACTTTAGAAAACATATTACCATGAAAAGGCTTTGTAATCAATGATTAAAATCTATGAGGTGTAGCTGGATTTTTCCTGTGTCCCGCCCAGTCCCACAGCCACTCAGTCTCAAGTAAATATACAGAGGCTTATATTAATTACAAACTGCATGGCCTATGGCCCAGGCTCATTATCAACTAGCTCTTATAACTTAATTAAACCCATATCTATTAATCTACGTTTTGCCACGTGGCTTCATGGCATTACCTGTTTTCTCACACCCTGCTTCTCCTGGTGGAGGCTCACAGTGTCTCCCTGACTCCACCCTTTTTCATCTACATCTTCAGTTTGAGTGTACTATCTAACTTTATTCTGCCTTGCCACTAGCCAAACAGTTTTATTTATTAACCAATGGGAGATCACATATTCACAGCCTACAGAGAGACATCCCACAGCAGTGAGGACATGATTTTGTATATAAAGAAAGCCTGCGAGAGATGCAGATTGTCAGAGTAAGCCAAGTCATACTGAGATATGCTTCTTCTCTGTCCATCTCTCACAAAATGAAACTAAGAAGTACCCTGCTACTGATTTCTCCGTTGCTGCCCTTTTATCCACCCGGTTCAGGCACTGCCCTCACCCAGAGTGGGAGTCTGGCAGGTTATGATATAGGAATTAACTAATCAAGGGAAGTTAAAATTTTTAAGAAGAATAATCATAGCATGCTGTGGAATAATCCTTCTGTACACTGTGAAAATGTGTTACTCTCATTGTTAATAAAAAGCAGATTCGCCAATAGCTAGGCAGGATTTTCAGGGCAGAAAGAATGTTGGGGAGAAAAAGAGCAAAGTCAGAGCAGACACCAGGAGACACAGAATGAGCAGCAAGCAGGATGGGAAGTACATACACGAGATAAACAAGCCTTGGGGTAGCAGATAGACTAATAGAAATGGGTTAATTTAAGTTAACTAAAGCTAGCTGAAAATAAGCCTAAGCTGCAGGCCAATCACATATAATTAATATTAAGTCTCTGTGTGGTTATTTGGGGAGCAGCTCTTACATCAGGCTGATCAGAGGTGTAGACAGAAAACTAAAATAGTAAAGGGAAGTAATATATATAGAACTTAACAAGGGTCCTGATGTCCTAAACAAAAACCTCAATATTCCACCACTTCAGATCGAGGAATGAGATACTAACTGACCCTTATCTGATCCTTAAAGTACTGCTTATTATTTAACATGCCTAACACCACTACAGGCAAGACTCCAATTTTTTTTCTTATGTTCTAATAGAAGAGAGAAACTGGGGCTCACTGAAAATTTGAAAAAAAAAAAACTGTAGCAGGATAAAAGAAAATTCAAGCCACCAAAATACACAATCTGATTTAAGGGTAAATAGAGATGACTCCCCACTTCAAATTAAACCTTACGTACTAGTCTTATGCAAATAATACAATACTATACAATTAAAATAGACGAAAGGATGGCATGATATTAGATAGGGAGAAAGAAAAAAAAAACTCTTGGGCAACATATATATGGTTTCAGCAACATGACTGCCAAATGTGAGCTGAACAAGAATGGCACCAATGGTCATGCCAGCGGGGATAGGGGAAAGCCCAGGAGACCTCAACCCCACAGGAAGAACAACAGGTAAATGAGAAAAGTCACGGATGGGAGAGGGGCCTTCCCCAAGGAAGAATCCACTATGTTTTTCTATGTTCAGTACCAAATGGTTATCTCAGATCACATACATACAAGGAACATTATATAGAATGAGCAGGATACATTTCAGAATACACACACACACACACACACACACACACACACACATATATGCATATATATACGTCTATAACAAAGTAGTGAAAAAAGGGCCATGCAAATGAAGGAGAGCAGACAGAGGTACATAGAAAAGTTGAGGGGAGGACATGAAGGGAGGAATGTTGTAATTATGCTAAAATCTCAAAAATTAAAAACCAATATTAAAACAAAAACAAAACAAACAAAAAATTTGTAAGATAAAGATGAGAAAAAATGAATGAAATATAAGCAATGTGGAGTAAATGCTATGTAGAGAACACACAGCTAGTAAAATCAATTTCAAGGGAAGAAAGTAGACTATAAAAAATTCACATTAGTACTATACAATTGAAGAGAGAAAATTTTCTCCAAGTTTTCTTTCACTCAAGGAGAAAATGCAGAGATTTTGATTGTGAGGAAATTTTTAGAATATTAAAGATCATGTAGGGATTCAAGAATTCCCAGTGGAGGAAAAAAAATGATACAAAACAAAGTGAATCAGATTAACATCAAGCTAATTGCAAGACATTAAATGCTCTTACAGAGCAATAAACCCTGGATGTGACAGCATAGTCCTGCTAAGCAATATATGCCCACTAGTGAAATCGGTGACATAGTGGCTGCAGGGATAACCAATCACGTTCTGATTAGATTTGAGGCCTGCTTCACAGGAGACAATTTCACACCAGGACTTATAGAACTATTCAAAAATCCATTTTTAAAGGGATCATAGGCACAAGTGTTGAGCTTACTATGGTTACTTGTCTTAATGGTTATGTTGTCAAATTACTTTACAAACAGTTGTGTTTGTGCTCCTAGTTCAAGCTACACCCAACCATGGTCAGAGAAGCTTCTTTTTTGCAGTGGGCAGCAGCAAATTCAGAGACTCATAACTGGGCAGTGTCCTGAGAATAAGTGTCTGTTTAGGGCTCAGCACTAAAAGAAAAAACCTTTCTCAACACTACTGTCCCAGCTCCAAAGCTCAGGGAACACTGAATATAATGGAAAATGAGGCAAAATGAATGAAAGTGTCAGAGGATAGGAGGAAGTGCTGTGAAGGACTGTCTTTTGGATATGACATGGCTATTCCACTCATGACTTCACAGTTAACATGGCTACCTGCTCAAGGTTAAGCCACACAAAATCTCATCAAAGACTGGGGAGGATCTCATGAGGCCCCGCTACTTACTGAGGAGTTACTGACAGTTGATAGCATTTGGGGTGAAATAATCATTCATCTTTTAGAGTGTAGCCACTGGCAGATTACCCATGCTCTGGTAGACAGACACACATACATACACATATGATCACCCCCAATTGAACTTTGTAGGCTATTAAAAGGAGCAGGGACATGATGTTGGGAGATAGCAGTATTTGGGGGATCAAGAGATCCTTGCTGCTTGACCTGAAGCCAAGTCTCTATTAAAATTATATTATTAAAGATGACTTTCCAAGTTTAGGTATTATAGTAAAAAAGTAGAAAGGATTTAAGGATAATCCTAGAGATGAGGTGGGTTATATGATGTACTGCCTACACCTCTCTTCATTCTGCCTTTCACAGACAGAGTAAGCCAATGTAGCATTGGGTAATTTTCTAATTTTTTGGTTCAGAGACATAAATCAAATTTTCATACTTCTTTTCCTTGTAACATAAGCATTTTGAACCACAGTTTTTCCTTAAAATTACTTAAGTACATAATATCCATTTTAATATGCTAATATGATTTTAAAATTCATAATTATTTATCAATGAAGAGTTGTAAAATCAACTGGATGCTGAAAATCAAAAATATTTTTAAGTGTAATGCATTTTAGAAGATTTCAGTTCCATAAAGATAAATATGTGTGTGTGTGTGTGTATATGAATAATTATGTGTATAGAAACTACAATAGTTTTGTATATTTCCCTGTGTAATAGCTAAATACAGCTAATTAACAAATCAACCATCAAACAAAAAATATCATTTCTTTGTAATAAAGCATTTGACACTTATCTATTACACAAAATAATAGTGATAAATATAAGCTCTCTAAATAATTCAATACCAAGTATGACATTGTTGTTTATTACAAGAGCTTCTTTGTCCCTTGAATTACATATAAATACATTTTTAATTCCCAATATGTAGGTGTAACCATCTTGTTAAATAAGAAACACAGAGCCAAATACAGAGTTAAAAGCCAAGAGGTCAGAGCGATAGCTAAGAGCTGAGATAAAAAAACCTTATCCTTCACTGCCCCTGCCGTCCTACCTCTCTGCAAGAGACCTACTTCCTGTGTGTTTGTCCTTTTTATTGACTTTCTATTCTGCCTTCTCATTGGTTGTAAACCCAACCACATGACCTCCTCCTCACTGCCCATTTATACAGACCTCCAGGTCTTCTATGGTTGGTATTGAGATCAAAGGTGTGTGTCTCCATGCTGGTGGTATCCTTGAACACACAGAGATCTGCCTGTCATGTGATCGGGATTAAGGGCGTGTGCTACCACTGCCAGACTTCTGCTATGGCTTGCTATTAGCTCTGACCCCCAGGCAACTTTATTTATTAACATACAAATAAAATCACATTTCAGTACAAATAAAATATCACCATACCAATATAATTACTTTTGCACTCAGAAATAAAATCTGATTGATTTGTAATTTGGTGAGGCATGCATTATATTACACTACATACTCAATTTTTGGAAAAATTTCAATAACCTTAAGTTGTAGAAATCCTGGCATCTCCACATTTTAGAACAATGCTAGGTCCAGTGTTTGTTTACCTGTCTAATTTTCTGCTTTCTGACTGTTTGAGGCCATGAAACTATTATGTATTTTCATACTCAGCCCAATGACATAGAAACATCCACCAGGGTTTCTAAGAGTTAAGTGTATAAGCAGGAGTTTATTCCAGGCTGATAAAACTATTCTGTGTTTCACTGCAGTTTGGCTTCATAGTCATAAATACTTTTGTCGTAGTCCACCAAAACTGTACATTCAAGCTGAGTGTGTTCTACAGTTTATAAATTGGACTGTACATTCAAGCTGGGCGTGTTCTATAGTTTATAAATTGATCTAAAAAGGTTTTATCTCTAATTCTAGTCACTACAAAAGAAGTAATTCTGTTAATACACACTTGGCTATATTGCTTCAAAAATCAAAATAAAAGCTAAATGTTGTAGAAGTAGACTAAAAACTTGGCAGCCTCATCTCAAGCACCTAAGCTGTTTAGAGATTATACAGAACGCTAGAGAACACAGATACAGATAAGAGCAAGACATGTTACAAGACTTATTACAATCAACCAGGGAAGATACATTGAATTAAAGCCCAAATGCTAATAATTGAAAGGGACCGAGATGTGTCATGAAGATGAATGCACTGGATTCAATTTCTGATAAGGTTTGGAAGAAATTCCCCTTTGGCAGAGAAAGATATATGATAAGGATTAACACAGTATGGTAATATTTATTACTTTGAATTAATAATCCATGCAAGATAATTCACATTCATTGATAAGGCAGAATTCATCATAGTGATATAATTTTCTCCTTCAGGAATGAGGTAGCAGAAGCATAGAAAACTGTAGTTGTTGGTTTTTGCTCCTTACTCTTTTGGCTCTTTGTTCTTTTGGGGGCCCACCATCCAGCTCCCAAATAAATCACACACAGAGGCTTATTCTTAATTATAAATGCCTGACCTTAGCTTGGCTTATTTCTAGACAGCTTTTCTTAAATTATCCCATCTACCTTTTGCCTCAGGGCATTTTCCTTTACTTACTTCTGTATATCTTACTTTCACTTGTACTCCGTGGCTGGCTGTGTGGCTGGGTGGCTGGCCTCTCGAGTCCTCCTCCTTCTCTCACTTCTTTTCCTCATCCCAGATTTCGCCTTCTATGTATTCTCTCTGCCTGCCAGTCCATCTATGTAGATGTAACCAACCGTCTTATTAAATAAGAAACACAGAGCCAATGTAAAGATGAAAGGCCAAGAGGTCAGAGCTAAGAGTCTTACCACTTTCTGCCAGCTAGCCTCTCCCGCCAAGAGACCTCTCCGAAAAGGACAACTCCTGTGCGTTCGCCTTTAAATAAGAGTTCTGTTCTGCCTTCTCATTGGTTGTAAACCCAACTACGTGACTGCCTCGTCACTGCCTGTCTGTACAGACCTCCAGGTCTTCTATGGTTGGTATTGAGATTAAGGGCGTGTGTCTCCAATGCTGGCTGTATCCTTGAACACAGAGATCTACCTAATTCTGCTTACCAAGTGCTGGGATTAAAGGCATGCACCACCACTGCCCTGGCTTTCGCTATGGCTTGCTAATAGCTCTCACCTCTAGGCAACTTTATTTATTAACATACAAATAAAATCACATTTCAGCACAAATAAATTACCACTATACATCTATCCTTTTTCTTACCTTGTAATTGGCCGATCAGCTCTTTATTAGACCACCAGTTGTTTTAGACAGGCAAAGTAACACAGCTTCATAGAGTTAAACAAATGCAACATAAACAAAAGTAACACACCTTAAAATAATATTCCCCAACAGAAAACAGGTCTCTCCATGCAGAACAATTGTAACTGTTGTGCAAAGTGCATTGTCTCTGAAAATAAGGAACTGGTGATGTAAGAAAATATGTGCCCAGAAAGGTAATATGAAGGAAGAGATAGAAGGTAAATAACTATTTTTTACAGGATGGGCTAGCTTACCATGCTGCTGTCACTGCTGCTGCTGCTGCTGCCGTTGCTGCCGTTGCTGCTGCTGCTGCTGCTGCTGCTGCTGCTGCTGATGATGATGATGATGCTGATGCTGCTGATTTTGATGCTGATGCTGATATGATGATGGCGGTGATATTCCCTTCCTGTTACATAAAGCCTTTGGGTTCACAATTCTTTCTACTTGTCTCTGAAATTATGAAAGAATGTTTTGAATTTGCGACATGAACTTAATTTTAGAAAAAAAATAGATGATGAGCCAAGTAAAAAAAACTAAGAAAGAAAATGCACAAACCTCAACTGTGCCTGTCATTCCATAAATGAAGCACAGTTGCTGACAATTTCCTAATTGGGATAATGGGAATGCCAGTCTAAATATGGATCACAGCCAGGCAATCTTTCAACATGATCTCTCTTAGGAAATTAAATGTGTACATGTGTCATGAACCAATATTCAGTGGTATAATTTCATCTAATTCCATTTTGTAGTTAATGTTCTTGAAATGGCTTCTAGTTTTAACGTGTTTTATCTAAATATGCAGTGAGTTTACTGATATTTACCTATTCTGTGGTAAATAGTCTATGGTCATACAATCCTGAACACACTTGATCGCCTTTTAAGGAATGAAAATTACCAAATCTCAGAGGAGCCAATGAGCAAACAATCAATTTATTAGCCATCAATAAAGTTATATTCAAAAATTGTAAATTTTGTGAATCAGTTAAATAGCCAAAGTGGAAAGACATTATATTATTATGTGGATTTTTTGCCAAAATTAAATATATACACATATATGTGTATTTGCTAAATCATTAGCATTTATTCACTGTATCATATAACTTATATCAATATAAAATTATGTATTCAACTGATAGGAGAATGAAATTTAAATTTTTATTTTATTGAGTTGGTATGAATATAAAACAAAGCAAAAATAAAAGAAATTCAAAGTCTGATAAAATTTGTTTCTAAGAAAATTGAACTTTACATACAAACTTTGTCTATATGTTACTATTTGTGTTAGAAAAAGAAAATTACAAATGTGATATTCTACAGTGAACTGTTATATTTTATAGAATGTCTAACTTTTCAAAACCAACAGTAATATCTTTTATCAAACTTCTGGGAATTTTCCAAATAAATAATACACATTATTAACTATCTTAGAGACAAATATTCAATGGCAAACAGAGACTTTTCTTTGCATATTTCATTTTCAAATTTGAATTTTAGTAATTTTAGAGGGAAAGCTATCAGCAGTTTAATAGAAGATATTAACATATCACAATAAATTAATTTTGTTCCATTAATACATTTTAATAATGTATTTAAAAATGTAAAGAAAATAGTTATTCATCCTTTTAAAATTACTAAATTTAAATTTGAAAATGAGGTAGCCCCAAATATCTTTATTTGTGACAAATTAAGACATGTACAGAACATACTATACTCATATTCACAAGCATTCTATATTACCCTTGAGTTCCCTATCCTCTTCATGGTGCTTTTCCCCTTCCCAAAGAGTCCACATCTACTTTCATGTGTGTTAACCTACTTAACCTACTTTAAAACTAAATTTTTATATGAATAAAAACATGATATATATGTGTTTTACAATATGATTTATTTTAACTAACACATTGGATTCATTCATCTATCTTCTTATAAATAACATGATTTGTTTTGATCTTCCTTATGGCTAAGATGGTGAACTCCTAGGCTCATTCCAAATGCAGCATTAGTTTCATTTGAGAATATACTATATACCCAGGAGTGGTACAGCAGGTCATATGGCAGCTGTATGTTTACATTTTTAAGCAAATCCACACTGAGTTTTATTGTAACTGGTCTAATTTGCCTTTTCTCCAACAAGGTAAATATCTGAATACCCTCAGTCCTCATCAACATTTGTTATTGTTTGATTTCTTGTTGATAGACCTGACTGGGGTAAGATGGAATCTTGATGTACATCTGCTTTGCATTTCTCTACTGACTAAAGATGTTGAACATCTTTTTCCTTATACTATTGGCCATGAGATATCTCTTTGATAAATTGGGCACATACTGGTTGGATCAACTATTCTTTTAGTATGTGTGTACATAGAAGTGTGTGTTTAAATTTGTTTGAATATTGTCCTAGTTAGGGTTTCTACTGATGTGATAAAACACCATGACCCCAAGCAACTTGGGGAGGGTAGGGTTTGTTTTGCTTACACTTCCATATCACAGCCCATCATCACTAAAAAGAAATCAAGGCAGGAACTCCAGCAAGGCAGGAATTGGGAGGCAGGAACTGATGCTGATGCCATGGAGGGGTACTGCTTAGCAGCTTGCTCTTCATGGCTTGTTCACCCTGATTTTCTCATACCACCCATTACCACCTACCAAGGAATAGCACCAGGCACAATGGACTGAGCCCTCCCATATCAATCCAGAAAACGCAGTGCAGGCTAGTCCACCAGCCAGTTTGATGGGGACATTTTTCTCAACTTAGGTTTCTTCTTTCCAAATGACTCTAGTTTGTGCCACACTGACATAAAACTAGTCAGCACAAATATTAGTCTCATCGGATGAAGAGCTGACAAATATCTTCTCCCATTCTGTATGCTTTCTTTTCATTCTGTTTAAAATAATTTTTATTTTTGAGATATATAATTACATCATTCCCCCTACCTTTCCTTATTCCTAATTGTTTTCTTTTAAAAATCAGAGGCTTTTAAAAGATGACAACATGCTTCTAACCCTTGCTATTATTTCCTAACAATTGCAACCCTAGTCAGAAGACCATTGGCTGTGTCTGTCTTGATGTTTTTTTCTTATAATCACACTAATATTGATGGAAGCAGATCAAAATGTTTTCATATAAGTAATAAAGGAAGCCAGGGTTATTACAGATGCCTTGAATATGATAATATAGCTATATTATCTTTACATCTATTTAAATTGCTCACATCCCAAATACTTATCCTTATACTTACACATGAATAGTTGTTTTACTTAGAAAACTTAAATGGAAACCTGTTAAATCTTTTCATTCTTTGATACTTAACATTTAAGTTGATTATTTCATTTTGCAAAGCATGTTATTATCATTCCTTACTTACTTGTGAGAGATCTTATACCTTAGTCTTAAATCTTACTGTCACTATTAATTTAGTATTGTCAGTTGACAGTTTACTTTATTTCATGTATTTTATTGAACACTACAAATCAAAAATGCCTGTTTTTTATGATCAACATATAACCACAATAGTTCATAGTGACAACAGATTTTGGCTTGTTTACTGTTAGAGTTGTTGAGTTTGTTGCAAGTAATTATTTTACAATTGTATAATTATATTTTAGAGCATAAAGCTGTTACAATGTAGTTTAAATGCATGCAATCATGCAAAGCAAGTAAAATATTGCTTTTAAATTATCTAAGAGTTTACTGTTAAGCAAAAACAATGGAGCTGAAGCATTTTGTAGGAATAAATATTTTATTTAGATAAAGAATCATTTGAATATTATTTAGGAGAGAATAAACATGGCTAGTCACTTAAGGACCAAGCCCAAACATGAAACAGAATGTGTGATTATCTCGAATGCTCATTGCAGATAATTAGAAATTGGTTGCTACTACTAGATAGTAAACATATATCATACATTTATAAATGTGTACCAGCTATGAATGTGTTTTTGAATAATAAAGGAGTAGAAACAGGGAGAGAAAGAGAAACACTGTACTAAATGCTAAGCATAGTCTGTGTTCATTCAAGAGTTAGATATCTATCTACTTAGGAGTGCACATATAGATAACTGCTACCACATATTTTGTCTCTTTGTGCATGTATGTGTATGTACCTGGGTACAGTGTATGTCCACATGTGTGTAGGCACCAGTGTACATGCACGAAGGCTAGGTGAAGACATTGGGTGTCCTATTCTATCACTTCCCACCTTATCCCTTTAAGACAGAGTCCAACTGAACCTGGAGCTATTCTGGCAGTTAGCCAGGCTCCATGATCTTCCTGTGTCCACACATCAAAGTGAAGAGGCTGCAGGCACAGGCACGGCTACATCCTAGCATTTGTTAGCTTGTTTAACACGGTTTCTGCTTTCTGAAACCAAACTCAGCCCATATGTGTGTGTAGCTTGCACACTTACCCACTGATCATCTTTCTGCCCCCTTGTTTTGTCTTAACAGTGACTGAAAAACTCTCACAGTAAATTCCCTCATGTGTTTTTATTACACAACTCATTATCAAGTAAAACAATGGAAATGTGTCTAAATATCTTTCTTTTTGGAAAGCCATGACACACCGAAGTTCTAAGGACTAAGCAATGTGGTGTTGCTGCCAGCAAGGCATGTTTGAAGATCATGGATGTTTCACTGATCTCTGCTCTGACTTTTATTGTCTCTTTTAGTTACTTTGTTTTTCCAACCTTTTGAGTTGCATCACTGTCGTTTATTTGTGGGTTTTTTTTTCTGATTTTTTAATGTTGGCATGCAAAGCTGTAAATTTCCCTCGCAGAACTGTGTCCACTGTGTCCAAGAAGTTATATTGTGTTTGCATTTTCAATTATCTTGAAGAAATTTATTATTTATTTATTTATTTATTGACACATTCAGTAGTACTTTATTTGATCTCCATAAGTTTGTGTATTTACTAGAGAATTTTTTTTTGCTGTCAACTTGATGTTTTATTGCAGTGTGGCCTGATAGCATGCAAAGGGGTTATTTCACCATTTTCAAATTTGTAAAATGTTGGTTATTATCTCAGGATGTGGTCTATTCTTGAAAAGCACCCATGAGCTTTTGAGTATAATGTCCATTTGCTGTTTTGGTGGAATATTCTGTAGATATCTGTTAAATGTTTTAGATATATGATGTCAATTAAGTGTGATGTTTCTCTGTTAATTATTTACATGTGACCTTTCTATTGGAGAAAGTGGTATATTGAAATCACCTACTATAAATGGATTGGTGTTCATCTCTCTGTCTTAAAATCCAGTAAGATATTTTTATGAAATTAAGTGCCCCAGGTTTTGATACTTATGAGCTTATGATAGCAATGCCTTTGGGATTAACTAATCTCTCAATAAGAAGGATGTGCCACTCTTTATCTCTTCTGATAGCTTTAATTTAAATTCTGTTTTGTCCAGTGTTAGAATAACGAAGCCTGCTTACCTCCAGGTCCCATTTGACTGGAGTACTTTTGTGTAGTAGACTATTATTTTAACTGGGCAAAGATGTGTTACATTTGTTTATGCTGCAGAATATTATTTTCGCTGCTTCTCTATGTCTGTCTGTCTGGTGTCTGAGTGGCTTCTGGCCCCAGGCGTCTCCTTCATCCTCTTCTCCTCCTTCTTCTCTCATTTTTCCTCATTCTTTCTCTCTTGAGCTTAGGTCTTTTCTCCTATTTGTTCTCTCTCCCTGCCAGCCTCTCTTACCTTTCTCCTGCCTAGATATTGGACATTCAGCTCCTCATCAGACCAACCAGGTGCCTTAGGCAGGCAAGGTGAAACAAATGCAACCCATCTTTGCAGAAGTAAACAAACACAGCATAAACAAAAGTAACACCTTTACACAATTAAAGTAATATTCCACAGCATAAACAACACTTTTGTTCATCCTTTTAAGTCTTAAGGTGGTGACTATCTTTAAAGTTGAGATTTGTTTCTTGTAGACAACAGATATATATCAAGAATATATTTTTTTTTCCTGACACAGGGTTTCTCTGTGTAGCTTTGGTGCCTGTCCCAGATCTTGCTCTGTAGACCAGGCTGGCTTCAAACTTACAGAGACGTGTCAGACTCTGCCTCCCGAGTGCTGGTGTTAAAGGCTTGTACCACTAACACCACCCAGCTCAAGAATATTCTTGATTCATTCAATAGTGTCTTTTGACTTGAGGATGTAGGTCATTGATACTTAAATTTATTATTGAAATATGGGTGGTAATTGTGGTAATTGTGTTGCTGGTTTTTGGTGCTGTTTATGTTCTCATGATTTTCTGTGTTTTAATTATACCTTCATATTTCCTTTTAGTCTCTCTGATATGCTCACCTCTCTTCAGCCTGCAGTAATACTTTATGTGTTTTCTTTAGATTTTTTTGTTTGTTTGTTTTTGTTTTTGTTTTCTGGGCCAGGTTTTCTCTATGTAGCACTGGCTGTCCTGGAACTCACACTGTAGACCAGACTGACCTGTAACTCAGAGATCCACCTACCTCTGCCTCCCAAGTGCTGGGATTAAAGGTGTGCACCACCGCTCCCAGCAGGTTGGTTTATTTTTGTTTTATATATATATATATATTTGCCATATTTGAAGAGGAAAAAAACTTGCCACAATGTGAACAGCTTTAAAAATCTGTATATGCATATATATATATATATATATATATATATATATATATATATATATATATA
>CABHPH010108153.1:33086-60962 GCA_902168325.1 Peromyscus nudipes | reverse complement strand
CTATCTATCTATCTATCTATCTAGATATCTATCTATCTATCTATCTAGATATATCTATCTATCTATCTATCTAGCCTTTCCTATTTGGTCCAAATTCTCTATTTCTGTTTGTGTGGTTTATATATTTATTTATTTATTTACTTACTTACTTACTTAACTTATTTATTTATTTATATTCCTTTCCTATTTGGTTCAAATCCTCTATTTCTGTTTTATTTATTTATTTATTTATTTATTTATTTATTTATTTATTTATATTCCTTTCCTATTTAGTTCAAATCCTCTATTTCTGTTTTATTTATTTATTTATTTATTTATTTATTTATTTATTTATTTATTTATTTATATTCCTTTCCTATTTGGTTCAAATCCTCTATTTCTGTTTGGCTTGTTGGTTGGTTAATTGGTTGATTTATTTGTTTACTTATTTGTTTGTTTGTTTGTTTATATTCCTTTCCTATTTGGTCCAAATCCGCTATGTTATCACTGAGTCCTGGTGCTCTATGTTGGACTTGATTCACTCTATCTGTATACCTTTCCTTCTTTTCTAGTTGGACTATTGGGGTGTTTCCGTTCCACCTTCATTCGTCTTGAGCCCTCCTCACTGTTTCTCTCTCCCATTGATTTCCATTCTCACTCCCAGGATTACCTTCACCGCTTTGTGTCTGTTTCCTTGCTGCTCATTCTCCTTAAGTTCTTTCTCCTTAGTTTCATTGTGGTTTTTTTCCCCTCTGTGTCTTCTTTAAACTCTTTGATTTTTTTTAAATGAAGTTTTTATTGTTCTTTTAAATTCTGTGTCCAGGGATTCATTAGGAAATTCTCACTGAAGCATTTCTATAGGACTCTCAGTTTTTAGAGAAAAGATCCTGGGTTGATATTTGATATTGTTTGTATAGTTCTGATAAACTCTGAGCATATAGATTTCTTTTGTTAGTTCTAAGTCTTATATCGATAGTCCAGGTTGGGGCAGAAGGGAGAATGTGTAGGCAGTTTGGGCCTTGATGTGGGAAATCATTTGGGTGGTCAATGTGGTCATGTGGACAGAGGCCAATAAGCTGTTGTACAGAATATGCCTCTTGGTTCAAGCCTGCAGTGTGGGGGAAGATATGGCTGAGTGGAGAATTTTGATGTAGTGCTGGACGGTCCTGTAGGTTGGAGGATATGTAGCAACATTCTTGGAAGAAGCCAAGAGGTTAATTGTGGCACAGCCAGATGTGACCATACTAGACAAAGGTACTGGGTATGGGACCTGGGCTAGATCTGGCAGGTTGGGGAAATGTCTGGATTGGGAGGTCAGGGAGAGTCGCCAGGCTAGTTCCTGGAGGAGGATGTGATAGGTCTGGCTGGGCTAGAGAGATTCAATGTGGTGAAGAAGGGACCTGTGTGTGGTGATGAGTAGGGCCTACTCTCTATTTTTTTTTTTTGTCTCTCATTTATGTGAGAATTTTTCTTTATTTTACATTGGCATGACAATCCTTTTTCCAACTTTCTCCTCATATTTGAAGTATTATTACTTCAAAATTGATCATTTAAATGTTGCTTTATAACCAGATCCCTCAAGCAGATAAAATTCTTCTAGTGGCCACAGATTATTATTTGACATATGTATTTTCACTAATTGGACACTGTGCATGTGCCTAGCTGCATATCTATGGATTTTTCTATTATATTTTATATTCTTACTTATTAATTACTTGATGGCACAAAACTTTGCCCTACAATTCCACAATGTTTTCTCTCACAAGACATTTTTTCTTGCTTGATTAACTGATCTCCACTCCATTGCCTGGGAGAACTCTATTTTTAGAAGGTGGAGCCTGTTGGAAAAGAAGAGTAATCAACAATTTTATCAAGCTGTAAACTCCACAAGCTAGGATAACACTGGGCAAGATACGCTGGTTAGTGCAGTAGTGGGAAAAGGTCATCGTGGTACCAACAGCTTTCTGACTGGCTTTAAGGACTGACCCACAGGATGGAACTCGTGCTTGATATGTAAACCTAGCCAAGAACATATGGATGTGGTGAAAACAGGCCCTAAGTGTGAACCTACTGCTATTATTTTGCTAAATTGACATAGTACCAAACTTATTTATAAATATTTATCTTTATACCCACAGATTAGTATATCTTTCAAACTTTACCAGAGAAGCTTCTTTTTGCAGTGAATGTCAGTTAACACAGAGACTTAACTGGTAATATTGCAGATAATAATCAATTATAGCGTGTTCAACCTTAATAAAATATCAATGTGACTGCTGGGGATGTCTTTCTGTATGCTGTGAATGTGTTGCTCGATTGGTTGATAAATAAAATGCTGATTGGCCAGTAGCCAGCAGGAAGTATAGTATAGGCAGGATAAGCAGAGAGGAGAATTCTGGGAACAGAAAGGCTGGGTCAGGAGTGGCCAGCCAGAGACAGAGGAAGCATGATGTGAAAGTATCAGGAAGCCACAAGCCACGTGTCAACTTATAGATTTATAGAAATGGGTTAGTTTAAGATACAAGAACTAGATAGCAAGGAGCCTGTCACGGCCAAACAGTTTATAAGTTATATAAGTCTCTGTGAATTTGCTTGGGTCTGAGCGGCTGTGGGCCTGGGTGGGACTGGAGAAAACTCCGACTACATGTCACAATCCCTCTCCTCAAGGGGGAACATCATGAAAGAAGGGACAAAAGATTGAATGATCTGGGCAGTAAGGAAGACTGCTGTGAAATAGTGTCTTCTGGATATGATAGGACTACTGTACCCATGAACTCACAACAGCTATGCTTTTCTGCTCAAGAGCAAGTCAATCATTATGCCAGCATGGAAAAGTGGGTGAGAAGAGCTCATGAAGCTCCATCCCTAGCTGATGACTATTGGCACTTAATGGCTTCTGCTGGGAAAAGAGTCAGTTTACTTCAGGGTTGTATCCCCTAATAAGTTGCCCAAGATTCAGATGGACAGCATTACACCTGTCAGAAATATATCTGGGACCGAGAGAGAGAGAGAGAGAGAGAGAGAAAGAGAGAGAGAGATCACCATTTCAAATGAAGTGTCTGGACAATATATAATTTACTCTTGATCAATAATGTGTGCTCAGAAAATATGTGTGTTGGCTGTATGTTAGATCTCAGAATGCAGAGTAAAGAGACAGAATACAGGAAGAGACTAGAGTCAGACCTCAACACCTGAGACAGTTTATTTCAAACAGATACTCTCCCTGGGGAATGAAAGTTTTATAAGGGGAAAAAGCTGACTGGGACCACTTATGAGGGTGTGTGAGGGCTTGGGAATGCAAAAGTTAATGCAGTTGGGGGCTATGAGTGGATCTGTGGTCCTTTCTTCCAGGAATTGTTTGCTCAAGTAAGACATATTATCTTGGGAGACAAGCTGCCTCAGCAAACATTCTTCTCTGGGTTGTGGCTGACCAATAATAAATGATTAAGGTCAGTTGTAATCTCATAAGAATTTTGTTTTTAACAATCAAGGCAATCTGTCAAAGTGTATTTGGCTTTTATTTTCATTCAAGGGGTGACTGTATCTTTCTGCATTGACTGGGGTCCAACCTCACAATCTTTTTCAATTGGCTAGTCTGAAAAGACCTTAGCACATGGGAAATGAAGGACACTCCAGCCCATCAAATTCTAGAATAGAGCAGCAGTGGGCATTTGTGTAAATAAAGATTTTACTGGGAGAGGAGGTTTTAAAAAATGCATAAAATTCTTACAAGGTGAGAGAAATAATAAGATTTTAATTCTTATCCTAAACACAAATTTTATAGTATCAGATAGAAAAGACTCATATTTACACACCCATGTACAGATGGGCAGCATAATAATCAGTGAGTTACATAAACATACAAAATGAGGACATCAAGCTGGGAATGTGGAAAGAGGTGTTCAGGAGGTGTATGATGGGGGAGAGGAGGGTGAATATTATCAAAATTCACTATATACATTTAAGAAATGTTCAGAACATAAATGCATGCTTAAAAGTTAGCTCTACCAACTTTTTAAGTTGATAGACTTCCCCTAGGTTGAGCTTTTAATATTTTATCTGATATTTTCAAATAAGCTGATTAACTAAACCTACTCATACCATCGGCCTAATCTTTTGTGTGTTTGTTTGTTTGTTTCACCTACAGATGAGGAACAAAAGCCAGGAGACCTAAAGTTCCTCATAAGACAGGCACATGTGAAGCAAAGAGAAGAATTATTTCTTGTTTTGCCTAACTTGAAAACTCATTGCTTTTACTGCTACACATTGCCACTGGTTAGTTCAAATGCTCCTTCCCAGGCTGGCCAATACACTTTATTCATAGCATTTAAAGAATCACCTTCCTGTATCCTTTTTTTTTTTCAAAAATGACACCACAATAGAGTTTAAATTCTTATCAGCAAGAACCTAACCATTATTATTTCTGTAGACTACTTTGTTTTTTGCTTGACATATAGAAAGCATTTGGAGGAAATTACTCAAAGCAATATATACATATATAGTCTGTCTCTGTGTTTATATATGCACATGTGTGTATGAGAGAGAGAATGTATGCATGTCAGTGTGTGCATGTTTTCTAGTAACACACATAAAGATGGATAATTACATTATCGTGTGACTGTGATTGCTTTAAAATTTAAGTATATCACTACAAAAAAATACATTTGGCCAGAAGCTTTTATCCTAAGAAAATTGGGTCCTTTATCTAGTATGCAGAACACATTCATCCTTTGGATCTCACTTTAGTTATTCAACTTTAATTAAATTCAATTAGAAATGTGGGTTAAGTTTTCTTTCCCAACTGTGTTGTTCTGTAGCCCTGTGACTTTTTCTGCCAACCCTTAAACAACTTATTTTATTTCCTAACCTCTCTGATACTTAATTTGCTTTCTAATTAAGCTTCCACCCATAGCTGTTGTGTAATCATTTCCTTGAAAGGGCCCAGCTATATATCCACTAAACCTGTCTCCTTTACATATATGGAGAAAACATTTTGCAGCTTACCAGCCAGTTAACTCAGGGCCATTGAAATGAGCTCTGGAATGTTAACAGATGTGTGTGTGTGCCTGCATTTCTGGTAACAAAACCATCTCTGGCCTGCTGTCCTCTCTCGTCTTACTGCTGAAAAGCATGAGAGGAAAAGGATGCAGCATCAGAAAAGGGGGAAGCCTTTCTCCCTAGACTCTGATTCAGACCAGTGTGAGATAAGCAGAAAATAACTGCTCTGTTAAGAAACTAAAATTTGACAATTGTATTGCAAATGCTTTTCCTATTAACATAATCTTCAGAAATTAGCATTTAGGATTCCAAATTGGTTTGCTTCTTTATAAAAACTATTACATTTCTCCTTGATCCATTGTATTATAATGCCTCATTTCTCCTCTCTGCCTTCTTAACTGTAGTCAAGAATTCTGCTCAGTTACTCTCCTTTGTCTAAATCCTTTAAATTCCTTGTCTCTCTAGTCATTTTGCACAAATATACTCTTGTCAATACACTAGTTTGGCCTACTTCATTGCAGTTTAGCCTCTAAGCCTTGTCAAAGATAGATCATGATTTTTTTTTATATCTGTCTTTGCTCTTATTATTTATCTAGTCATGCTCCAATGCAATTCTACTAGTAGTAATTTATTTGAGTTCAAGCTCTCTGATCTCAAAAAAACAAAATGAAATAAAACTAAATAAACAACTCCCCGACCCACACACACACTCACATTTCAGTCACTAGGAAAGATTGAAACCATATTAGTTTCAATAATTAGGAAAAGCTGAATTCAAAACTCTATAAGTCATCTCCAATTGAATTGATCTAAAAAAAAACCCTCTTCTTTTTCAATCTAACCTATTTTATGAATACATCTTCTCATCTAAATGAATTCCTATTAACTTTAATCTATGCTCACCTTTCTCGTCAGCAATATAAGTGAAAAATTAATTTTTAAAAATGTTTCTGCCCTATTTAAACTAACCCTCTCAAATACCCATAGGGAATAGCTTCAGTTGCTATTCCAGCAAATACATTTTCTCTTTCATTTTCTTTTCTTTAGTCTCAATTCATGATGTTTACCTTGGACTTTCCTTAAGCCTTTATAAATATTCAAAGCATCATTTCCACCCTTCCCAAAAATGTTTCTATTCTATGAGATAATTCTATAAGACAAAATTCTTTGCCACTAATCTTAGCCAGCACTCTATTATCTTCATCAATATCATTTAGAAGCAAATGGCTCAATGATATGAATAATATTTTATACCACCAATATTTAATTTTTATTACATTTTAACTTAGTAAACACTTAACAGTTTCAATGATTTACTAACAGCAATTAGAAATCTATCTACTTGCTTCACGGCTGTGTTTCCATTTTAGTGATTTCCCTGTGTTCATCCTCATAACACAGGAAAAGACTCAACATTACAGTAATTTGGTTGGACAGACACAGACTGACTGCTGATTTATTTGCCATATACACATATATGCATGTAACAACAATTAATGAATACAGAGGCTATGAATTTGAAAGGGAGTAAATAGAGGTATATGTGAGGGTTTGGAAGAGGGAAAATGATGTAATTATATTATAATCTCAAAAAATAAAATAAATTAAAATGAAAAGGACAGTAAATAATACTAATAACTTCTTAACCCTTATATTTTAAAATATTTTCTTCCAAATTTCATCTTCCTTTGGCAGTATATATATATATATATATATATATATATATATATATATATATATATATACTGTTCTTTGACTTCTCTTTGGTTTCTAAATAAAGCAATATATGACTCAATCTAAAACTTCTATAGTTTCTCCTAGCCCCTATTGTTTTTGTTCTATATAAGAATAACACTAGCTCCAAGGAAGGAAAGATAGAATAGCTGAAGCTTTCTGGCTTCTAGCCTAGCCAAGATAAACAACCATTACATTCAGGAAGAGATCCTATCTCAAAGATATAGGTGGACAGTGATAGAGAAGGACTCCCAGTGCAAAATTCTGGCCTTTGCAAGCATACTGGCATGTATACCTGCACTTGTGTGTGCATATACTCAGACAAGAACACAAATAAAGTAATAATAAGTTCATTACTAAAATATAAACTCTTCCAAAAGAAGACATAACAAAAATAACTTTGGAGCTATGAAGTTAACATTTTCTTGCTGCCAAAACCAGATAAATTCATATAGGTAAATGTACCCATCAATAGAGTCTATGACTATGTATACAGACTCAGAAAAATCTGTGAGTCAAACAAAGCACAAAACGTACAGATGTCATCATGGGAGATTTATTCCAAATACACAAGACATATTGAGAATTTAAAATGTAATTAAATAATCCAGTAAATCAACAAATTAAAAAAGATGATTACATAAAAACAGTACTAACATAGTTCATTTCTATTTGTGATAGAAAGAGTAAATATGTCTTAACAAAAGAGGAACGGATGAATGAATTCTCAACTGAAATGGAGTATTTTATAAGTTACTTAAACATATAAAATGGTGAATGTATGGATGGTCTCCATATCACATTGGAAATATGAAAAAAATGTTCCCTCTTATTAATGCTTCTCAAATACTATAAATAATAGATAAAATAAGGAATAAAGAGTAAATGTGTACCAATTGAGAAACAAGAAACCACTGTTTTTATTTATAGATGGAATGATCATTAAATTTGATTTAAGCAACACACAATGTATACATATTGAAACATCTCAAGTTTTCTCATTATGTGCAATTTTATCTCTTGTATAACTAAAATTTAATTTTAAAAAGAAAAGAAAATCATGAAGAATTTAATAAAGAAAACCTCTAAGAACTAATATGTGATGGTAGTAAGCTTACAGAACACAGATTAATATGTAAGACTTAATTGCTGTGCTATATGTCACCAATGAACAATATGATTTGGTTGTGAACCTGGTCTTTAATGGCTGAGCCAATTCTGCGGACCAGACAAATGATTTGAATTTAAAAACACAAGAATATTTTCTACAACAACGCCTAAATTATTTCTGCATAAATTGTACTGAATTTATAGTGAAAATGATAAGCCTATGATTGAAGAAATTTTTTAAAAGATTTAATAAATGAAGGAATATAGTGTTCATGGTTTGGAAGGAAGAGTACTAAGTCATCAGTTTTTCACAGGGTGAACTATAGGTTTAATACAAATTTAGCCAAATACACCAAGTGATATTTTGGATATGGACAAATTGATCATAATACTGAAAGAGAACAATATTGAACAATGATACTAATCATACTACATATCTTCCAGACTCAAGTCCAGACCCACAGTAATCAAGATACAATAGTGTTAACAAAAGAATATATGCAGTCTTTCAAAGGACCCACAATAGGACCTAAACGAATATCCACACAAATATAATTAAATTGATCTTTAACAAAGAGACAATTTTTTTAAAATAATTTTACTTTGAAATGGTTTACTTTTTTACTTCTTGCCAGTTCACACAAGGCTTTTAGCCATATGCTCATTGATGGAAACAGGTTTCTAATACAGGAAAAACAATTGAAATTGCACATAGAGATAGCACAAGTTACATTATTCCCTCTCCAGAAGAGGATGAAGGGCACTCTGCTACAAATCATCATGTGGTTGCATTTACTCGAAGTCTACAACCAGCCATTCCCACATATATGGAACTCTGCAGGATGCACAGGATACCAGGAAAGAATACACAGGTTGTCAAGTTCAGAACAGAACTCTGTCACCTTGTGTGGAACCACCTCAGGGAAGGTTTTGTGTGTGTGTGTGTGTCTGTCTGTCTGTCTGTATGTCTGTGTGTGTGTGTGTGTATTGGAGGAGGGGCTTACCAAAGCAATTCTGTAAATGAATGGAGACTGTGGGACTTAGGAAAAATGATCAGTGTATCTTAATTGGTGAAACCATGTCCCTAAAAATTGTGAAATTGTTATACAAAAATACAAGAATTGAATAAATAACGGATAGTACAAATAGTGTCTTTATTACAAAGAAGATATTGGAATGAACCACATGGAGATGAATTAGAAGTTTATATAAACTAATTATTGCCCTAAATAGATTGATACATATGTATTTGGAATTATTTATATGTAGATGCATATACATTAGTTAGCATATGGCTTTGTTCTCAATACGCAGCAAGGTCCCACTCATAATGAGTGTGAGCACTGAAATCTTGGTTTGTACTGCTATTCTCCAATAAAAGGAACTAGAGATACTTAGAAGCTACTAATCAATGACTAGAGGAGGTAAAAGACAAGCTAAGCTGTGAACAACCTGTACAGACAAGAGGTAAGTATTTGCAACAAAAACCTCTACATTGGCAGGGTTATATTACAGAAACAGAGAAGGCAGCTGAGACAGTGCCCAGTACATGAAACTTAATGTATATGAACAAAACATAAGTAAATTTTTGGATTATAATTCAAAGAATAAAACCAATATCTATAATTTTGTAGTGATATATTATTCAAGAAATACATTAATGAGAGTGGCAAGACTAGCATCTTTTGCCAAAGAGTTCCAAGAAGTTCGTAGCTACCTCATCCTTAAGGAAGGGAACCAGAGATCCCAGCTTCTTACCTGTGAGCTGTACACAACGAGTTCTTCAAAGATCACAGCAGAGAAACAGAGAAAGGCAGTAACATTACAGTGGAAACACCTTGACAACACTATCTCAGTGGTCAGTCAATTCAGCATCAGTAGCAATGAATCATGTTGTCGGTGTAGACATTGATCCAACAGGAGAAAAATGATCCTTTACCTTACGGCAGTATTCCTCTTAAAACCAATCATGAAAAAAAATTAGAAAAATTCTGGTAGGGGTGGCCTATAAAAAATTTCATGAAGACTTCTCAGAACTATATGGTTATCAAAAATAGAACATCTAAAACACTGCCAGAGTTAACCAGGAGGTAAGGAGGCATTGCAGTTGCACTATATGGTCTTGAACAGAAGCCAACATGATGAAAGGATGTTTAGACAAGATGTGTATCCACTAATGTAGCTGAAATAATTGCTCATTGTGTTTATATGTGATAATTATTTAAATATTTTAGGTAAGTTCTTTGATTTAACAGTTACTGTATTTTAGATTGATTATGCCATAGTCATCCAGGCTAAGAGTCTTAATTGGGTTCATTTTCTCTGCCAGTTAAAGAATTAAAAGGTAGGGAAAAAAATCTCAAGTATAGCAGGTAGCAGTAGAGAAATAACAAACATCACAGACAGCAATAGACACAATCACCAGAATGAAGAAAGCCATTCGTTACATTCACTTAATGCAGCAGAAACAGAGAAAAAGAGCCTCTACAGAGCTGAGGGGAGACATGGAGAGTCACAATGTCCGGTCTCTTCCTTCAGTGATTGAGGTTTTTAATGTCTCTGTAGAGCTTTCCTCTCTTAATTCAGGGTTCGTCAAGGTGAAAAAAGATAGTGTAGTTGATTGACCCACACTGTTGTGTAATGAACTTGTTGAGCCAGTCCATCAGCCGGAGGTCACTTGGCAGGACACAATGCCTACCAGGCCTTTGTTTTAAGCTGCCAGGCTTTTATCTCAGATCAGGACGGTGAAGAAGAAGCCGGCCACCTTGGCAGTCTGCCACCTTTATTCCCTAGCCATGGCGTCTTTCCCTATCTGTTTGCCTAACAGAGAGTCTGTCTTAGTCTCTATATTATTACAATTAAAGAAATCTGCACAACAAAGCCACCACAAGGTAACAGCGTAATGCTCTTCAGAAATGCCTAATTCTTAAAATTAAAACATAGTGAGGAGACATTTATTGTGTAAGATGTAAACTAATATCCAGTGATTGTGGCTTACAGAGAATCAGCCTAAATTTTCACACAATACCCTATTTCCCTAGTGTCTATTATTATTTTATATTGACTATATTTGCAAAAACTATTCCATTGACTCAAGAAACAAAGGGTTTTCCAGATTTACAAATAAAACTTCACCTATTGCTCTATCATGACTCTATTCAGTTTCCACTGCTAAGGGTGATTTTCATCTAAATTATGTCATATGTTATCATTTTTACTGGATGCACCATGATCTACCCACAATGAGATATTTCATGATATACAAAAACAGTAAAGATAGTGAAAAAAATCATTAAAAATGTAAAGACCTAAAACCTCAGAGCTTTACCAGTTTAATCAATAAATATGTCAGTTGCATCCCCAAACTGTAAAACCAGAAATCTTTTTAATTGGCTGTTGTCTTGCAATGTCTCTGCCACTGGGAAGCTTTTGTATTATGAACTCTGGTTCAGAGACCAGCAAATGAGTCTCAAGTCCTCTAGGGATATAAGTAGTATTTTATAGAGGATTACTTCTCATCACCTGTTTTAATAGTCTATTTCTATTTATGCTTTATTTTAACCCCATTCCTCCATTGTGATTCATGGAATATAGTTCCAGCTGAAATTCCATTGTCTTCTTTAGGACCTACAAGTGTAAATTAACCACAAAAAAAAAATAATTTAATCCCCCAACTGTCTCTTCTGGTGTTCCAAATTTGGAGATGATGCTTGTATGTACATAAAATCAATATTATCAAGAGGTTTTTATCACTGATATGATATCTATCTGGCCCTTACTAAAAAACTGTGGTTGGGATGTATTGTATGAGAGATGAATCTATTTTCAACAATAAAAATTATTAGACTACTACTCTAATTGAGAAAACAGAACAGAACACCCAACAAAAGCAGAAGGCTTTATTACCTACATCTCACAGGGGTCATCTGGTCTCAACCGAAGTAATCCAGAATAAATTCCTGGTACTGCAGAAAAAGGCAAAGGTGCAGGAGCACATTAAAATTGCTTTCTTTCTTTTTCTTCCCAACATCCAAGACTGAGATGAGTTAACTTGTCTTAGTTAAGACATCACTGCTATGTTATATTCTTAGAGTGGCATGAATAACTGCCACTGTATCCACAGAGTAGTTAATTACTAATTACTTAATGAAAGTTATCACAGTATAAACAGTTTTTTGAGACAGATTGCTCTGGAACTTAAGAGATAGCATATTTTAACTTCAAAATCACTATTCTGTGTACCAGCATCCCAAGTTTGGTATTCCAAGTGTTCATCCAATCTCTTTAAACATAATGGGTTTTCTCCTTCACTAATCAAAAACAATTTTGACTGTGTCTACCTTTTCCATCCACATAATTCAGTGAAGGAAATACCCAGCAGAGGAAACATTATTATTTATCACTCTACATGTCCATCTGTAATAAGAAACATGAATTTCAATATTTTTTTATTGTTTTCCCCTCAACAAAAAAAAATCTGTGGCAAAGATATATTTGGTTGAAGCCAATGAATACAGCCCTCTCATTGATGATAGTGTCACTCACTGGGTTTATGAGATATCCAGATCAATGATAGTTGATGGCATGTGAAGTAGGGAAACATCAAGGGGCTTCTCAGTGCAAAGGGGCAAAGCGTCATACAGTACCCATGTCTTTCTTAGAAGTTTCTGTTTGTAGATATGAACCTGGGGCTGCCTTAGCATCTTGCAAATATGAGAAGCACTTACTTGGAAGGCTATTGAATTATAAAGATGATATAGGAAAAATTCTTGAAGTATGGAGTGTTAGTGAGTCTCAAATTAAAGTATCACTGAGCCATTTGTATGTCTGAATTTGTCAGGAAAGATAATTCTTTTGGTTAAATATCATGATTACATATATATAAATAAAAATAATTTTTTATAAATTCCTACCCCAAGGAATTGAGAAAATTGTCATTAAAAAAACAACAACCAAACAACCAAATAGCAGGTGAGGCTGAGGACATGGCTCAGTTCATGGTGGGATGCTTGCCTGGTATGCACAAGGCCCACATAAACCAAGTGTGGGGGTACACCTATAATCCCAGTACTAAGGAGGTGGACAGGAAGATCAAGAGTTCAAGGTCCTCAGTTACATGTTTGAGGCCAGTCTGGGATAAATGAGCCAGTCTGAAAACCAAAAATAAAAAACCAGATACTGAAGAATGCCTCTTCTGCTGTGAACAAACATCAGAACCCAGAAAGCACTGCCTCACTTTTATTTTTAATAAGAATGTCAGTACGTTGCTTAGGCTGACAGTGAACTCACTCTGTACCCCAAGTAACCTATAACTTAGGTCCTCCTGCGTCAGACTCCCAATTAGTTAGAATTACATACCTGCACTATCAGACATGGCTTCATTGACTTCAACATAAGACCTTAAAAATAATTAAGCTTATCAACAAATGCCTTTCGTAATAAAGAGAGAAAGAGATATGGCACTTTTTAATCAAATGATATATCTGTATTTCAGTAAAAGTAGTAGATAAAATTGTATGCCAAAAAATATTATAAGAGCCAGAGGGGATGGAAGCATCAAGGAAGCAAGACCTTTTAAACACAGTACAATCAAAGCACATATGAACTCCCAGAGACTGTAGTAACATGCAAAAGGCCTTGAAGAGGTCTGCCCCAGATTGCGTCCCAGCACTGAGAGAAGTGGACCCAAGTCCCCATCCCTAACCCAGAAGCTATCTCCAATTAATAACCACTCACAAATGGTGTTAGTTTTCTCCAAAGGAGACTCACTGGGATCTCTTAAGGGCATGCCCCATGCCAGTAGTGGATGGCCAACATCAAAATGAACTCAATGACATCTTTAGGGGTTCTTTGCCTCATTAATAACTCATCAGAACTTTTTCTTTCCTTCTTTCTTATTTTGTGTTTTTATGGGATTTCTGAGTATGTGAATATCTATATCTCTGTGTCTCTACATGTTTCTTATGCTTTTTTCTTTGGCTCTTTTTTTTCTGTTGGCTTGTTTTGTCCTATTCTGGTTTGGCTTTTTGTTTTGTTTTGACTTACCTGTTTGTTTTCTAATGGGGGGAGAGGTAGAAAAGTTATAGATTAGGATGGGAGGGGTGGTGGGGAAGACCTTGGGGGACTGGGGGCAGAGAAGCCACAATCAGAATACATTGTATGACAAAAATCTATTTTCAGTAAAAGAAAATTAGGGGAAAAAGAAGAAAACAATAAAGCATATCTTTGGGGAGCTGGAAATCTATTTCTGCTTTAGAGAGTTTACTTATCATATATTAATACCCAGAATTCAATCCTCAGCACCTCCCAAAAATACCTTTGGAAATACAAAAAAAAATTAATAACATAATGAATAATGCTAAGATTTAGAGCTGAAAATCAATGATTTTTCTTTATAAAATCTTATACTTTGGGGTAAAACAAAGTCAAGTCAGAGATAATAGAATGTATCTAAACAATAACTGTCATTATTCAGAAGAAATAATCATACATGCTGAAAATATTTTAAAAATCAGATAAATTGTTTAAATTAATAAGTGAATGCAATTATGACTTATATAAAACTTGACATGATACACAAATATATAATCTATATATAATGTTAAAATGTCTGTTAAAGCATTAAGAATATCAAATATTTATAAATAATGTAATGAGCAGTATGTAAGTCTTATATATTTAATATCAACCATCATTCAAATATATTGACAGTTAAGTAGAAGGACTACACCATTATCTTTGAAAGAGTGATTTGCTATGCTAAAAATTTGATCGCAAATTGATCCACCAAAACATAGCCCTTATGTAAGTACAAGAAAAAACGATCAGGCCAGGAGAGGCACTTCTTTTCTGTTTTTTCTACAATGGATTCTCATCACAGCTTCCTCTCTCCCCAATTCTCCACCGATCACCCTGTCTTCCCCCACCCCACCCAACTCAACACCTTATTTTCTCTCTTTAGAAAACAAATAGGCAAATGAGGGAAAACAAACAAACCAGAGTAAAAAGATAAAAGAATAATAACAGCAAAATAACCAAGAGAAAGCACCTGCATGCACACACACAAGCACACACATCCTAAAACCCATAAAAATACAAAATTAGAAACCGTAATATACAAGCAAAAGGCCAATAAGACAAAAAATGCCCAAACAAAGCAAAGTGAGACAAAAATTCTACGAAAATATCATCTAGTTTGTATTGGCCATCTACTGTTGGGCATGGGCCTAGCCTTATGTGTAGCTAATATACCAAGTGAAACATCATTGGAGAAAACTAATTTTCCCTTTGTAAATGGATGTCACTTGGAGATAGCTTCTTTCTCAGGTATGGGAGCTCATGTCCACTTCCCCCTCTCAGCACTGTGGTTTCATCTGGCTTGAACCTGTACAGGCCCTGAGCATTCTGCCATAGTCTCAATGAGGTCATACGTGCATCAGTCCTGTTGGGTCTACTGATGTCATCCATCTACTCTGGTTCTTATACTCTCTTTGCCTCCTCTTCTGCGTAGTTGCCAGAGCCATGAAGGGAGGGGGTTTGATGAATACATACATCTCTTTTAGGGCTGGCAAATTTCTCAAGAGCATCAAATAAAAAAATAATTTTGTGTCTACAGATTCTACACCCTACTAAAAGCATAATAAATTCTAAAGAGCATTATGAAATGAATTTTGGTAGAAGAGATAAATTCTAGAAAACACTTCCTACCAAATAGGCACTAGAAAGAGATTATTTTTCAATTGTTTATTGAAGTTAGATTGAATTAGTGTTTGAAGTTAAATCTTCAAAATCTGTGAATATAAGCAAAATATCATGGAACATTTTATTTATATTCTTTCTGAGCTTATGTGACCACTTTTAAAATTAGTCTAAATCCATCCACTTTTCTGCAAATTTTGTGATTTCATGTATAAATAAATGTACATTTGAATACTGTCTAATATGTTGAAGGGAAAACAAGAAATGATAAACACTAGATAACGAGAAAGGGCTAAAAGTAAGTAATGGAAACAAGTCATGAAAGAGTAAATAGGGTTAATTGTTTTCCTGGTTTTAAATCTGTTATGAATTTGGTTTTAGTGGATGAATTCATAAAATGCATTTGAAAGTGAAAGAATAAAATCAAATGTGAAGCTTTATAAGTTCAGAATGGCTTTTCAAGTTGCACAGAAGCTCCATTATAGATAGTCTTTGAATATCATTTAACTTCAATGCATGGAGTTTTTTAGTTGCAAGTTCTTTTTTTTTTTTTTTTGGTATTATACAAAGGTAATTCCTTTATTTTTTATTTTTTTAAATTTATTTTATAATTTAATTTAATTTTACATATCAACCACGGATTCCCTTGTTCTCCCCTCTCCTGCCCCACCTCCGCCCCCATTCCCATCTCCTCCAGGGCAAAGACTCCCCTGGGGATTGAGTTCAACCAGGTAGATTCAGTCCAGGCAGGTCCAATCCCCTCCTCCCAGGCTGAGCCAAGTGTCCCTGTATAAGCCCCAGGTTCCAAACAGCCAGCTCATGCACTAAGGACTGGTCCCGGTCCCACTGCCTGGATGCCTCCCAAACAGATCAAGCTAATCAACTGTCTCACTTATCCAGAGGGCCTGATCCAGTTGGGGGCTCCTCAGCTATTGGTTCATAGTTCATGTGTTTCCATTCATTTGGCTATTTGTCTCTGTGCATTTTCCAATCTTGGTCTCAACAATTCTCGCTCATACAAACCCTCCTCTTTCTCGCCAATTGGGCTCCTGGAGCTCCACCTGGGGCCTGGCCATGGATTTCTGCATCCAGTTCCCTCAGTCATTGGGTGAGGTTTCTAGCACGACAATTATGGTGTTTGGCCATCCTATCACCAGAGTAGTTCAGTTCGGGCTTTCTCTCCACCAGTGCCAGTAGTCTATTGTGGAGTTATCTTTGTGGATTTCTGTGGACCTCTCTAGCACTTTGCTTCTTCCTATTCTCATGTGGTCTTCATTTATCATGGTCTCTTATTCCTTCGTCTCCCTCTCTGTTCTTGATCCAGCTGGGATCTCCTGCTCCCCTAAGCTCTCTTTCCTTCGACCCTTGCCCTTCATTACCCCCACTCACATCCAGGTTGTTCTTGTAGATCTCATCCATTTCTCTGTCATTGGGCAATCCCTGTGTCTTTCTTGGGGTCCTGTTTTCTAGGTAGCCTCCCTGGTGTTGTGAGTAGCAGTCTAGTCATCTTTGTTTTACATCTAGTATCCTCCTATGAGTGAGTACATACCATGCTTGTCTTTCTGAGTATGGGTTACCTCACTCAGGAGGATTTTTTCTAGATCCATCCATTTGCCTGCAAACCTCATGATGTCATTGTTTTTCTCTGCTGAGTAGTATTCCATTGTGTATATGTACCACATTCTATTTATCCATTCTTCAGATGAAGGGCATCTAGGTTGTTTCCAGGTTCTGGCTATTACAAACAATGCTGATATGAACATAGCTGAGCAAGTGCCCCTATGGTATGATTGAGCATTTCTTGGGTATATGCCCAAGAGTGGTACAGCTGGGTCTTGGGGGAGATTGATTCCCAATTTTCTAAGAAAGTGCCATATTGATTTCCAAAGTGGTTGTACAAGCTTGTATTCCTACCAGCAGTGGAGGAGAGTTCCCCTAGCTCCACGTCCTCTCCAGCATTAACTGTCTTCAGTGTTTTTGATCTTAGCCATTCTGACAGGCATAAGGCGGTATCTCAGAGGCGTTTTGATTTGCATTTCCCTGATGATTAGGGATGTTAAGCGATTCCTTAAATGTCTTTCAGCCATTTGGGCTTCCTCTGTTGAGAATTCTCTGTTTAGTTCTATAGCCCATTTCTTAATTGGATTGTTGGGCAATGTCTAATTTCTTTTGACGTCTAATTTCTTGAGTTCTTTATATATTCTAGATATCAGCCCTCTGTCAGATGTGAGGTTGGTGAAGACCTTTTCCCATTCTGTAGGCTGTCGCTTTGCCTTGTTGACCGTATCCTTTGCTCTACAAAAGCTTCTCAGTTTCAAGAGGTCCCATTGATTGATTGCTTCTCTCAGTGTCTGTGCTACTGGTGTTATATTTAGGAAGTGATCTCCTATGCCAATGCATTCAAAACTACTTCATACTTTCTCTTCTATCAGGTTTAGAGTAGCTGGATTTATGTTGATGTCTTTGATCCACTTGGACTTAAGTTTTGTGCACGGTGACAGATATGGATCTATTTGCAGCCTTCTACATGTTGACATCCAGATATGCCCGTACCATTTGTTGAAGATGCTTTCTTTTTTCCATTGTACAGTTTTGGCTTCTTTGTCAAAAAGTATATGTTCATAGGTGTGAGGATTAATGTCAGGGTCTTCAATTCGATTCCATTGGTCCACATGTTGGTTTTTATGCCAGTACCAAGCTGTTTTTATTACTGTAGCTCTATAGTAGAGCTTGAGGTCAGGGATCGTGATGCCTCCAGAGGTTGTTTTATTGTAGAGGATTCTTTTGGCTATCCTGGGTTTTCTGTTTTTCCATATGAAGTTGAGTATTATTCTTTCACAAGTTCTTTATAATAAAGTTCAATTAAAAACAATATTCAGCAGGTTGGTGGTGGTGCATGCCTTAAATTCCAGCACTCAAGAGGCAGAACCAGGCGGATCTCTGTGAGTTTGAGGCCAGCCTGTTCTATAGAGTGAGATCCAGGATAGGCACCAAAACTACACAAAGAAACTCTGTCTCGAGAAACAAAAACAAAAACAAAAACAAAAGAACCCAATATTCAAAAATAAAGACTTCCTTTAATTTTTTTCTTTTCAATCTTAGATTCATTCAACACATACTAATTTTCAAATGTGTATTTTCTTTACAGTATTCTCTGACAAAGTCTTTTTGTTTTTTATACAGCATATGAAGATTTGTGTAAACAAAAATCAACTGTCATGTTTATTTTGTAAAAATTAGTAGCACTCTGGATACAAAATTGAGAAATTAACTCCATGCTTTGTAGAAACTGGAAAGTGAAACAGAATCTTACACAGTATAACAAACCTGCAAGAACTGAAATGCAGAGGTTCTGCTAAAATAATACAAATAAAAGATATTGGGGAAAAGTCATGCTAATAATCCTTCATTCCTAACCACTAGCAATACTATTTTTGAACAAATTTTCCGGTTCATTAAAAGACACAAAAGTTAATTTACTTAGGCTAATCTATTGTATTACTACTGTTCCAGAAGAGATTTACTAACCATTCCAAATGTGTTTCTAGACTGATGATATAAAGCAGAATGGTTCTCATATTTAAGAATGCAACATATTTTATTAAAATGCTTCATTCTTCAAATGGTCTAAAATATCTATTTTTATGTTCTCTTTCATTTTATTAAGTTCCTGTTCACTGCAGTAGTGCCACGTCTTCAGTAAGGATATGTCAGTCATTTCATGACAACACAGAGCAAACAGGTGAAGCAAATGCTGTATCATCGGTCAAAAATCAAACTAAAAGAAGGCTGGACAGATGGCTCAGTCCACCTGGTACTTGGTCTGTAAGTAAGAGGGTCTGAGTTCTCAGCTCCAGAACCTAAGCAAAAAGCTGTGCAACTGCAACCTCAGAAATAAAGCAGATGGAAAAGAGGTGTGCAGAACCCTGGAAACTCACTGGTCAGTCAGGCTAACAGTTGGCTTGAAGTTCAGTAAGAGACCTTGTGTGTGTGTGGGTACACACACCCACACACACACACACCATGAGTAATTTCTGTACTCCCCACCTGCAATAAGGTCAACCTTAGATTTGAATTAAAACTTGAGTACAATTTAATTCTAAAAATATAAAACGTAGGAGAATGAGGAGTATGAAGAGGTAGATGAGGAGACATACGAAAAAGAGAAGGAGCAGGAAATCTGAAGAAGTAAGATACTTGCATTTTTTAAATCGTGTTTACTTTCTACTTTTCCTGGATTCCTGGACAGAAATTAAATCACTCTCACGAGGTGAAATCACCAGGTTTGGTTGGTTTTTGTTTTTTGTTTTTTTTTTTTTTAAGCATTGGCTCTGTTGAAAAAATATACAGTGAAAAGATTGTGTATGAGACAATGATTTCATCCACTTCACCAAATCCCATCTAGGTTTGGTATGTGTCTTAATTAGGATTTCTATTGCTGTGAAGAGGCTCTATGACCATGGTAACTTTTATAAGAGAAAACATTTAATTGTGGTGGATTACTACAATTTCAGAGGTTTATCATCATGGTGGCGGGGGGCGGGGAGGGAGCATGGCAGTGTGCAGGTAGACATGGTACTGGCTTCATCTTGATCAGAAGGCAACAGAAATGGACTGTGACACTAGGCATGGCTTGGGCATATATGAGACCTCAAAGCCCACCCTCACAGTGACATAATTCCTCCAACAAGGCCATATCTACTCCAACAAAGACACACTTCCTATGAGTGCGTTCCCTATGAGCTTATGGGGGCCAATTAACTCACTAGCCAATACTACAGCATGTATTCATGTTAAGAAATTTGAATTAAAAAAAAGAAATTTGAATTAAAAATAGCTTTTCTGAGATTCACTACAATGCAGCCCAGATGCCAACTATAAATCAGACATAGTCCAGACCCTTGTTCAATAGTGTGCCAGCTTTTTTTTTTCCTTCAAGATATGTCAGGAAACACACTATGGGGAGAGAGATGTGGAGATTTTGCCTTTAAGGCAGAAAGCACAACTAATGACTCCTATCATCAACATTCCCCTCCTCTCAGATGGGGAATAGATTTATACATGCAATTTTATAACAAAAGCTGACCCCATAGCAGCAAAAAAACCAAAGACTCATCTTTTGTTTACTTTCCTATTACTGTAATAATAATAATAATAATAATAATAATAATAATAATAGTAATAATAATATACTCTAATGAAAATAACTTTAAGAGTTAAAGGGTTTATTCTACCTTACTCCAGGGTTCAATCCATCATGATACAGAAGTCCAAATGGCAGGAGCTTGGGCCATTTGGTCATATCACAACATAATCAGGAATAGAGAGCATTCAATAAATGCTACTGCTCACTCCTTTCCTTCACTTATGCAGTCCAGAACCCAAGAAAGAGATAGTCCCACCCAGAATAGGCAGGCCCTCCCATCTCACTTAATGAAATCAAGATAATTCATGCTCAGACTCCATTTCCAAGGAGATTCTAGATTCTGTCAAGTTGACAATTAATACTAACCATTATAGGAACCATTACTAAGTCTCCATTCTTGTACAGACATCTCCATGGTAAGGTAGCATGGTGTTAAATTTTATTAACTCTATATAGTGACAGCGATAGTATTTGTGGTCACAAAACACAGTGAGGATGGGCAGTATGCCTGGGAACTTTGTGCTGGCAGACCCTTCACTGTTTGTGCAGACCCTGGTCAGCTCACTGGTCAGAGGACCAAAGTGATCTTTCACCTTGTCTTAATCAGGATTAATAGTGCTCTGATAAAATACCATGACCAAAAGAAAATTGGGGAGGAAAGTGTTTATTTGGCTTACACTTCCACATCATAGTCCATCACTAAAGGAAATCAGGGTAGGAACCCAAACAGAACTGGAACCAGCAGACAGGAGCTGATGCAGATGCCATGGAGGGTGCTGATTTCTGACTTGCTCAGCCTGCTTTCTTATAGAAATCAGGATCATGTGCCTGGGGATGGTCCCACCCATATCAGCTAGGCCCTCCCATATTGATCACTAACTAGGAAAATGCCCTACAGGCTTACTGTAGTCTGATCTTATGGAGGCATTTTCTTAATTGAGGTTCTCTCCTCTTTGATGACTTTAACTTCTGTCAAGTTGATAGAAAACTACCTAGGACACTCCTCAGAGAAAACATACCGAATACTTAGAGGCGATTTGGGTCAAGAAATTAGTGAAGAAATATTCATGTTTCATAAGCTAGTATGTCACTCTCTGCTAGAGATAGAAAAGAAGAAGGTTAGTGATGTTAGGCAGAGGAAGAAAAAGACAGAGATAATAATAAATCTAAGATTAAAGATGTAGGATGAGGTGAGGAGGATGACAATGCTGAGGAGGAGAAAAAGATGACAAGATTACAGAACTAATCTGTAACACTGATCGGGAAGAACTGGAAAAGGACAAATACTTTCACACCAGAAACACAGATGACAGATCTCAAGAGGAACATGTCAAATTTTATCAGAGTCTTGCTAATGAATGAGAAGACTATTTGGAAGGTAAGCATTTCTATGTGGAAGTTGGAATTCAGCAAGTTGTTCTTCATCCCCTCACCAAGCTTCAAGAACAAAAAGGACAGCAAACCTTTTGTCTAGCACGTGTTTCTCATGGAGACCTCTGAGTTTATGCCGGTGTCTGTGGTGTAGTTGGTTTTGGATGATCTACCCCAGAACATCTCTCAAGAAATGCTCTAGCAGACCAAAAATCTTGAAAAAAATCATCAGCAAAAACATTGTGAAGATATACCTTTAGCTTTCCTCTGAGATGGCAGAGAAAACCATAAGACATTCTAAAAGATATAACCTAAGAATCTAAATCTTGGAGTCCTTGAAGATGCTCTTAACCAGTGATATTTCTCTCAGTTGTACTGTTACAACTCCCAGTCTGGAGATCAAATAACTTTCTGTCTCCGTTTCTAAAAACGGAGAAACAGAAGTCCAGCTTTTCCATCATTAGTGAGTAAAAATCAGGTAGACAACAGTACTTCATGGAGCATTTGTAGAAGTCTTATGAGTGTTTTATATGAGCATCATGATGAGTGTTTCATGTATCGACATGAGGAATTTGATGAGAAGAGATACCTGACCAAAGAGGTCCCAGGACTACCGGAGGGTAAAGAGACAAAGAAAATGTAGGAAAGCAAGGCAAAGTTTGATAACCTTTGCAGGCTCATGAAAAAGATACCACATGAAAAGATTGAAAAGGTGACATTTTCCAGTAGGCTGTGATAACCTAGAGGTAATCATGAATATCCAGGCACGTTAAGAAAAATCTACAATGGACTAAATAATGGCCAAAAAACACCTGGAGATTAGCTCTGACCATCTTATTATGATTGACAAAATAACCAGGCTGTCAAGGCCCTAAATGTCACTTCTCTTACAAACTGCTCTTCCCTCTTCTGGCCCACTTCTGGGGATCTCTAGACCCATCTCAATTAGATCCATTGCATGATCAAGTGAAGCCTAGGCATATCAAAATGAGGTGCACAGGAGCCCAGTGCTGCTTTTTCTAATGAGATCACTCTGTTTGAAGTTGTTGAGAAAGCAACTGTTAATGGAAGAAATAGATCAAGGTTCCCAACAGGAAGTCTATATCCCTCTGTATAGTTTCACCATGGTTTCTCTAGCAGGCTTGACAAAACTTGTTCTATCAGGTCCTCTCTGCTGATATCTAATTGATTTTTTTTCTTCTAGCCTATCCTGGTATCTTAAGGTAGAAGAATTTCCCTCTGCACCTAATAGCAGAATGGATTCTGTGCAATATGGTCTTTTGCTCTGTTTGTTTTGTTATGAATTTAAAAATAAAAGTGAAGAAGATACAATTGTTTAAAAATATTTTTCCTGCTTAGAAGCCTTTCTAGATCTGCTAGTAGCATCATCATCAAAGCTTCTTCAAATGACAAACACCCAGGAGAGTATCAGTTGTTCACAATTATTGGCATCTGTCCCACCCATTACACAGGAAATAATTTGAAGTCATCTGTCATATAAATTTTCTTCTATAAATGTGCAGTCCATATTTTCTATCTTCAGTAATATTAAAAGCAAAGCAGTTTTAGAGGTTGAATTGTTGAATCAACCTTTCAATAAATAGGAATTAACAGCATCTAAGTAGCACATAAAAGTTAATGAGAAAACCAAGATGTCCCAGTTCTATAGGGTTTATGTCTGTAGGCTCAGAGGCTCAAAACACCAATAAAGTGAGAAAGCAGCAAGCAAAAAAAAATTATATGCAACTTTATTGGGTCCTGTTAATAATTAACCACGATACCCTTCAATAATTGTAACCGTTACCAACTCTTACCAATTTAAATTTCCCCTCCCTTCCTGGGCACTTAAAAGACAACCTTTCCTAGTCTTAGAATTATTCCAGACATTCTGATTCTTTCTAGTGGATGTGGCACAGATAAAAATCCCACTGCTACTCATGGGTGACACATTGAAAGGCCTTCACTTCATAGTTCAGCTTACTGCAACCAGGATATTAGCCTTTGAAGTGACAAGTTTATGCTGCAAACCCACAAAATATGACCTTATAAATCTCTTGTGTGGTATTCCCTGAAGAAATAAATACAAACCACTAATATTTCAGAGCCTACTTGATACCTAAGAATGGCTTAACCTAATCTGACTAATATCCCAGCCCAGATGTCATTATTGGTATTTTAATCAAAATTTAACAGGCAACAATAATGTCAGAAAACCAAGTGATAAAAATTGGTCAAAGTATCTAGTCATGGTGTCTCATGTGTGTAATTTTGGCATGTGTTAGGCTGACTCAGGAGGATCATATGTTCATGGCTAGCTTCACCTACATAGGGAACACCTCCAAAAAAAAAAACCAGCAAAGTATTGAACATCCTTTTGTTATCCCCATACAATCCACAAATTAAATTTAGATGCATTTGCCATTGCTTCTATTGCTTCTGGCTTTTTGTGTGGATTAATTCCATAAGGTAAATACAGAACAAACGTTTCATTGTTCATGCTTAGGATAGCTAAATAGTTATGCAGGAATTTGTTATGCAATTTACTCACCAATAACCACCACTGAACATTTGTTGAATTTTTTTTAGATCATACAACTCTAGAAACTATTTCTCTGTATGTCACTAATGACAAAACAGACCTAAGTAAAGTTTAAAAGCTAAACCTACTTTAAATACAATAACTGTATTCTCTAAACTAACTGTAAAGATGTGAACTTTATAGGAAATCAACCTGGATTTCTAAATTAAAAAACATAAAGAACGGGGTTGGGGATTTAGCTCAGTGATAGAGCGCTTGCCTAGCAAGCGCAAGACCCTGGGTTCGGTCCTCAGTTCCGGGAGGAATAAAAACATAAAGAACATAATGTATTCATCCATATTTATATGCTACTAAGCTTCATGCACACCTAGTAATAAAAAGCTCTAACAATCTTCATGGACAGGAGAATAAAGCCAAAAACATTCACCAACAGAATATCCCCAATGACCTAAAGTTGAACCAAAATACCTATATACTAACTGTCACCCTTGCTTTTGTATTAATTGCAAAATGCAGTAGACCATTTTTCAGTGTAAACTGGCATTCAGTTATGGTCTTTATTTGATTAACTGTGGTGTTCACCAGGTCACAAATGTTTGCTATACACAAGATCTTACTTCTTCCCTGTCAAAGGGAACAAAGTAACATCTCTGTCTTGTTAATTAGGCCAGAATCGTGTGACAGTTCTCAAAGATTAAGTAAGTTATTTAGCTGATTGAGAATTATACTATCACAGTTAGAGGACCATGGAGAAGATTTTTCATCTCTGTAGTATTACTCTGGCAAGGTGCCAATGGTAGTTTGTGGTAATGTTTTATTTGTGGTGAGATTTGATATTTTATTTGTATGTTAATAAATAAAGTTGCCTGGAGATCAGAGGTCAAATAGCCATATAACAGAAGTCAGGCGGTAGTAGCACATGCCCTTAATCTGATCACATGGCAGGCAGAGTCTCTGTGTGGTCAAGGACACAGCCAAGAGTGGTGACATGAGCCTTTAATTCCAGTACCAGCCATAGAGACCTGGAGGTCTGTATAAACAAGCAGTGATGAGGAAGTCATGTGGCTGGGCTTAGAGCCAATGAGAAGGCAGAACAGGAAGGCAATAAAAACACGAGTTAGATGGGAATAAGCTCTCTTTGTAGAAGCTACTGCATGGTAGTAAGCTAAGGCTAGCCATGGCTATTGCCCTGATCTCTGGCTATTACCTCTATATTTGGCTCTCTTATTTAATAAGATGGTTTAGAAATTTGTCTACAGTAGTTCTTATGCCATTCAATAAAGAAGCAAAGATACCAAGAAGTCTGTGGACATAGAATACAAAGCAAATTAAACCTCACTTATTTCTTTTGCACTTATTTTTATCTAAATAAAGCAAAGTCATTTAGGACTAGAATTAAAGTAAAAACAGTGTCAAATGTAATATAAACACAGTCGTCTAAGACACTGCAAACTTGCACATACACACACATTCACACAAAGAGAAACACACATACACTTTATCATAAAATCACTAATGAACAGCAGTGAATCTTCTTTTTAACTCCTCAAAGTAGTTGTTCATCTACCTTCCTTCCTTTCCTTCCACACCTAGAACTCAGGGCTGCTATCGGCTAAGCTGGTGCTCTCATCTACAGCCCCCTTAGCCCCATCACGGTGGCCATACTTGGTGCCATATCCCATTGTGTCATCTCATTCTATGGATCTTCTACTAGCTATGTACTGATGGTTGAGTCCAAATTTCTATTAATGTCTCCATTAGCCCAACGTCTAGCCTAGAAATAAGTTTCCGTATAAGTCAGGTGTATATATGAAATTATCTAGAATGAGAGAAAGGAACTAAATACAACTGTGAAGGTTTATGCTTTAGTATAGATTTTATTCTTTACAAACACACACACATATAAATGTGCATGTATGTGCACGGATCTCTTATTTTACCAAAATTATTTTAGAAGGCCATTCTATCATGAGATAACCACACAACCTAATTATTTTTAACTTTTTAATGGCTTCTTATTTTAGAACCTTTCTGTCTCTGAATTCAGTTAATTATGTTAAAATTTTTCCATTCCAAAACATTCTTAAATCCTAAGGTAAATTCCAGAGATCCAAAGTGTACAAATCACCCATGGAAATGTTTATGTGAATTATTAGATTAATAGATATTTGGGGCAGGAATAAGGAATAAGCCCTGCTCAGAGAGAAGATTTGTCACATATTAACTCTCCAACCTCACCTCTCTTTGTTTAGTTTTGTTATTGGCAGCTGGGTAAAATATTCTGTTCCATGAGCTCCAACAGGATAATCATGACATTACTGTGGGTTGACAAATTTCCAATCCTGTGCAAACTACTTATGTCACCCTTGATCTCACAGCAAGATCATATTAAATCTGATTTGTTAGAAAGCGAGTCTTCCCATTGTTTTCCAAGTATCTTCTTACGAATGTGTTTGGTATTTAATCAAGAATCATGTGCGATGATGTATGATGAAGCAATGAATAGGGAGCAGAATTCAGAATTAGACATTGTAACTTCACATTTATGCTTCAGTCATTTATTACCCATGAGGTTTACAGAGTATCATTTAACTTACCTTATATCTTTAGATTATCATGGGTAAAATGAAAACAATGACTTGATAATTTAAAATATTGCTGTTACTGTAGTAGTCTAATGTGTCAAGTATGTAAATAATCACCCAATGTCACAAGGAATCTATGTAAATCAGTGGTTCTCAACCTGTGGGTCATGATCCCATTGAGGGTCAAATGACCTTTTCACAGGGGTCACCTAAAACCATTGGAAGACATTACATTATAATTTATAAAAATAGCAAAATTACAGATATGAAGTAGCAAGGAAATAATTTTATGGTTGTGGAATACATGAGGAACTGTATTAAAGGGTCTCAGCATTAGGAAGGTTGAGAATCACTGATTTAAATCTTTAGAAAGAAAAATGGTATTTCACTATTGAACATTCTATGTGACAATACCTATGAAAAAGTCAAAAGACTCATTCTACTGATAAAATATGGGAAGTTCTAAATACAAACTTTATATGTTTGCAAATAAGAAACTAGTTAATATATGCGTCCATGGAGGTTTTCTGATTTTGGCCACATTCCCCTATGTTATAGACATTATCATCATTTGATAATCAATAACGTTTCTTTTGATTCATGAAGGCTTTAATATATAGCTCCTAGTGATTGAGTTTTAGTAAACACACTGTACTAGCCACCTACTCCTGTGTGTGTGTGTGTGTGTGTGTGTGTGTGTGTGTGTGTGTGTGTGT
>CABHPH010108153.1:2135-33076 GCA_902168325.1 Peromyscus nudipes | reverse complement strand
TGTGTGTGTGTGTGTGTGTGTGTGTGTGTGTGTGTGTGTGTGTGTGTTTACTAAAAATAGTCAAATTACATGTTAAGGACTTAAGAGTCAACTTCCAAAGTTTAATTGAGGAAAAATTCTCTATTTTTAAGGAACAATATTTAAAAGAAATAGATTATGTTGAGTAGACCATGGACTACAAAGAGTCCCAGGTTTATTTCTCCAAAACCGCATGTACATGGAATCTAGTGTGCTGATGGAATAAATAATGTGTTTCCCAAATATATAGTTACTGAATTGAAAATCACTTAGGAACATAATTTTTCCATTAGATATCACCTCAAGGAATATTAATGATATAATCATCTTAGAAGATAAGAAAATTGTCTATAAAAGCATGCCATCATCCTATAAACTACCAATCAATAATATTCAAAGTAATATTTCAAATTATTTTAAATAAATTTAAATTCAGTGCAAACCTCAATTTTAGTGCTTCATCTTTCCCCCTGCACTCTGGCTATTTTTATAGTTCCTCTCCTTACTCTGATCTTACAGTGTGACTGCTCATACATATCTGTTCCAGAATTGGATTTCTAATTTGCATGGATCCATGCACTCTCAGAGTTTAAAAGAACCTTGAAGTCATGTACTCCAACCATCCATCAGATGCATGAATTATTCCTACTTATGTCTACATCCATTCTCACAGTAGTCTAAATATACCCTAGACATTAGCCCTATAGCCAAACATCAAGTCTGACTCTAAATGGGATTCTAAATTCATCAGCACTTTTAAAACTTCCCACTTGTAACAAGAATCTCAATTAAAGTGAATTTAACTACTATTTCCACAAGATGACTGATTCTCTATATTATATATTGAGCAAGCTCTTCATCAGTACCAAAGTCACTCTCGTGTATAAAATTAGATGCTTAGGGAGTTGAATTAACTCTCTTCAGACCACCACAGCATGCTTTATTGTGCTACATATAGCAACTGTAGTAAAGAATTATTCACAGATGCATGAATGCTAGATAGCATAACAAAAAGTAAAATATAGAGAGCAATAATAAAAAAGAACACCATAAAAATAGCTCTTTTTAGTACATGCTTAATATGAAAAAACAGATTATTAAATGTTGTGAGCTACCAATTCAATGGATTTCATTGGAAATTTAAATCTATATAGGCATTCATTCTCTGAAGTATCACATTAAGACAGAGTTCTATTGCCTGTTACAGATCTCATACTGACAGAGAGTTGTGATAATGGCAGTCATTAAAATAAATGCCTAGTCAGATTTTAAATGATAGGCATTAAATTTGTGTGGATTAACCACTAAGTTCCTTATAGTGTTATAAATGGAAAGTACTGAAATTAAACATTCTTCTTTGTATTATCTTTATTACTTTTTCTTATGAATCATTTTGTGCAAGCTCACAATTGATATTAACATGATCCAGAATTAGAACTCTTATTATATTTACACAGGATAGATCTATATTTAACAGTTTCGTGGAGAAAAATGAGAAACCTTGTGCTGGATAGTTTTATGGCAACTTGACACAAGTTAGATTTATCCGAAAGGAGGGAACCTCAACTGAGAAAATGCCTTCATTTTCTCATGCGTCCAGAAGATCAGACTCTGGAATTTTATTAATTAATGGTTAATGGGGGAGGATCCAGCCAACTGTAGTTATGGCCCTCCCTGGGCTGGTGGTTCTGGGTTCTATAAGAAAAAAGGCTGAGCAAGCTACAGATAGCAAACCAGGAAGCAGCACTCCTCCATGGCCTCTGCCTCAGCTCCTGCCTCCATGCTCCCGCCCTGTTTGTGTTCCTGTTCTGGTCCTTCAATAATGGGATACAATGCAGAAGCAGAAGCCAAAAAAACCCTTTCTTTCCCAACTTGCCTTTTGGTCATGGCATTTTGTTCTGTTGCAGCAATAGAAAACTAAGTCAAATGCTCTTCACAAAACCCTGCCCACCATTTTTACAGTTAGGGGCTACTGGATACTGAATTATTCCATAGCCTTCCGCCAATTTAGCTGCCAAGGAAGAGTTGAGAAAGTGCATTTCTTATACAATTGTGTACATTGGAATCTTTCTGTTCCTTTGAAATGTATTCTTTAAGTATATACCATAGCATTCCCACACAGTTTAACAGAAAACGCTGAGATAAATAAATTGCAATAGCCCAAAGACATGAGTCTAGTGTGCAAAGTTTTCACATCACTGTTTTGCAACACTGGTCATCCTGAAGCACAAGACGAAAATTATTTTCCAAGTCTTCTGAATTAGTGTTTTGTTTTGTTTTATTTTGCTTTTTAAATTTCTGCCATTAAAAACTGCGTCAAATTTACTGGCTTACACAAGAAACATATCAGCTTTCCACACCAGGATGGTAGAAGTCATTAAGTCCAACTTAAGACAAGGTGGCTGTACGCTGCTATTGCTAGAAGCCCCAGAGAAGGTTGCTAGGTTAATAGCAGACGTCAGTCAGTTGTGGCTATAGCACCAAAGCTGTCATTTTCTATTAGATGTCGGCACAGGGACTTTCCCAGCATCAAGAGCTGCTGCATTCCTTTACTCATATCCTTCTCCTATGGTGATATTTTATTTGTGCTGAAATGCGATTTTATTTGTATGTTAATAAATAAAGTTGCCTGGGGTTCAGAGCTAAGAGCAAGCCATTTAGCAGAAGTCTGGTAGTGGTAGCACACGCCCTTAATCTGATCATATGGCAGGCAGAGTCTGTGTTTTCAAGGACATAGCCAACTTGGAGACACATGCCTTTAATCTCAATACCAACCACAGAGACCTGGAGGTCTGTATAGACAGGAAATGACGAGGAGGTCATGTGGTTGGGTTTACAACCAATGAGAAGGCAGAACAGAAAGTCAATAAAAATACAGACACACAGGAAGTAGGTCTCTTTCTCAGGGGAAGGACGACAGCAACTGAGGGGTAAGAAGGCGGTCTTAGCTCTTGGCTGCTGCTCTATCTCTGGGCTTTTAACTCTGCATTTGACTCTGTGTTTCTTATTTAACAAGACCATTCAGAATTACATCTGAAACATAAACAACATGAAGTTCAAGTGGATTTTACTCTTTCAGAAACTATGCCCAGATTTTGTCCTGCAGAACTGAGTTCTGCTGCTGCTCTTGCTGTGGTGTCTCCAACCAAGCTGTGGCCCTTCTGAGTCAGCTTAGCCATGTGTATTCCCACATCTCCTTGACTGAGGTTGTATTTAAAGATTGATGCTTCAACAATAATTGGAATTTTACTAACCATGTAGAAAATAACATCCCATTTCCCAAACAGATTTAAAAAGTCTCATCACTGTAGTAGCAAAACCTAATAAAGATATTGCCAAAAAGATTTTTTTAAATGCATTCAAAAATCTAAGTCAAATAGTATCTATTACTCTCGGTTCTTTCTCAGTATAAGCTTTGGATTTTCATTTTATTCATTTTGACATAGAAATAAAATAATCTGTTGTACTCTATTTTTCTTTGTCAGACTTAATCAGTGTTTCAAGGAACTACTTTAACAAACATGAAAAACTGACTTTTCAAATGTTGTTTTGCATTCTCCTTTTGCTTCTCTTCCCATGACTTTAATTTCTTCAGTAGTAAGGTCAGTCTGTTTCTTAAGAAGTAGAATTGAGTCTGGCAATGTGGCTAAGTGGAAAAACTACTTGCCACTTAGCCTGATGACCTGAGTTCAATTTCAGGCCCCAGATGGTAGAAAGAAAGAACCAACTCCTGCAAGCTATCCTCTGACCACACACATGCTATGGCACACATGCCTCTGAACACACACACACACACATATACACACATGCACATAAAGTGTAGTCAAAATATTAAAAAGTAGCTTGAAGATCTAACTGGGCAAAAAACAAAATGAATGTGTTTGGTAAGCAAATGTAGGAGAAATAAATATAAACAAAACATGAACCAGGCAGTGTTTTCTTAAATACAACACAAAGGAAGTGTAGTATAAAATTATAAAATCATAAAGTTAAAGTAAATAAATTGAAGTATGTTTCAGTGATGGACTTTTGCTAAAGAAAGAAGACACCGATGAGGTGAAAGACAATGAGCAGGACGACAGGATTTCAATATGTGACCAATTGACTCATGTCCAAAAAATATTTTAAAGATAAATAAATTGATAAAAGAGGGTGCACTTACCAAGAGAGAATATGGAAATAGACAGAAAACATGTGGGAGTGAGCAACTGAGATTTTAGAAAGTGTTACCCTAAACCTTTTTTTGTATGAACTCTCTCATTATGTAGCTCTAGCTGGCCTGGAACTCACAGAGATGCCCAAGTCTCTGCATTTTAAATTCTATGACTAAACAAACGTATTTGTGCCACCATGTCCAGAAAAAAATGATACCCTCAAATAATCTTCACAATTTCTGTAAATGTAGAAACATCAAAAAATATAATGTATTACAAAGTGTTTAGCAATAAAAATTTTATAAACTGACTTTGTGTTTGAAATAGTTTGAAAAATAATAATAATTTTATACCTATGGCAATTATACTATGTAAAAATGATAACTATTAATATTGAAGTCATTGACAAGTCCATAATATGATGTAAGCATTGTTTAGCACATAGGAAATTTAAGAGAATCAAATGGTTTTCCTGACCTAACTAAGTTTCCATACCTTTAGGATGATTTAGTAGATTAACTTCAAAATGACTTTGTTGAACTTTAATTGTGACTCTCATGAGTCATATCATGAGGGAAAAATTTTTTTTCTATTTATAAGTTTACTAGAAATAACAAAAAAACTGAATATAATAGTCATAGTAGATTGAGCTTTTACCTAAGTTATAAATCTCTCACATTAATGCTTTCTGAGCTAAGTCAGATTTGACTATTCTTACAATCCAATGCTGTATACTTTACATGGATATTTCTTTCCAGCTAAATAAAATGCTTCTAGATATACAAAACCATTTCCAATAACCATAAACACTATTTATCATTAAATAAAAGTCGGATGTACAGACGAAAATACACAGAAAGGAAGATGGAAGAAAGGGAGAGAAGAACGAATATATCTCAGTTTCTGGGAGCTTTCCTTTATACAATCCACCTTTTCAGCTCAGAATATCTTAGAGGAGCCATTGATTAATAGTAAAGTACTAAAGGCAAACACTGGCAAACAAAAATATCCTCATAAACAAATGTAAATAGATGAAACATGACTTTATAGGAAATATGTTATTGTTAAGCTTTATAATTATATATAGAATTATATATTATATATAATATATTATATATGTAATTATATATATATATATAAAGTTATTGCACCTTATTTTGTGCCCTATAGTCATGTGGAATGTGATAGTTCAATGAGAAAAACATTCCGCCACCGACGTCTCAGAACGTGACTTGAAAGCCTGCTATATTTGCCACGCACCAAGTCAATTAAGCTTTAATGAGTGAGGAGAACCATTCACAAGTTGGTCTTCCCAGTTAATCAACAAATGGTAATGGGCACTTTCACTCTTCGATATGAAAGCCGTTTGAACACAGTGTAAGCAAGGATGCACACAGATGTTGATCCAGATTTGGTGATTGCTTGTAAACTACATGAAATATGCAGAGTAATAACTGGATTAAAAAGCCAGTCTGAAATGTGAAATGTCCCCCAAAGGCTCATTACATTGAAACTCAAATCAGAGTACAAGTCATTTCTTCAAAGAAGATGGGTTCTAGAGATAAGCTACCTATACTAGCTTAAGGGCCTAAGGGTCTGGCCTGGTCTTGATCATACGGATAGCATAAGGGTCATTTGGGCTGTTAGCCACCCCTGGTCCTGATTGGGGGAGCTTGGGGGAGCCTCTGGCTGTAACGGTCAGTTAGATTACTAGCCACCTTCCACCTCCAATCCTAGTTGTAGGAGCTTGATATGGCCTGGCCTAACAGATAACAACAGATCACCAGGCAGTTAATAATTTCCAATTCTCAGCTTTCTGGATGGAAGAACAGGTTTCTCATATTTCCCATTGGAAAGACAATCCTTTGTGCTTAACATTCCTGGTTTCTCTGGAGATCTGTGGGCATAAGGACCCTTGTGTGTAGCATGAATCTTAGAAGGTCTTATTAATAAAATCAAACCTGAGGCCAGGTATTGGGGTGAAATGCTGGATGGTCAGAGAAACAGAACAAGCCACAGCTATCTCACCTCACCAGATCCTTAGCTGGTCTTGCTTCCTCAGACTGGAAGCCTCTGTGTCCTCATATCCAAATGGCTCTCAGCTGAACTGCTGCTAGAAGCCTGAATGCTTAACCAGGCCAAATGCTTAACCAGGCCAAATGCTTCTCCAGGCCAAACGCCTCTCCAGGGCAAATGCCTCTCCAGGGCAAATGCCTCTAGTTTCTGGTCCTCATGCTTTATATACCTTTCTGCTTTCTACCACCACTCCCTGGGATTAAAGGTGTGGCTTTCTGGGATTAAAGGTGTGTATCACCGTGCCTGGCCTATTCCAATGTGGCCTTGAACTCACAGAGATCCAGAGGGATTTCTGTCTCTGGAATGCTAGGATTAAAGGCATGTGCTACCACTGCCTAACCTCTATGTTTAATATTGTGGCTGTCCTGTTCTCTGACCCCAGATAAGTTTATTAGCATTCACAATATTTTGGGGAACACAATACCACCACACTTGTGCTCTGCTCCCAACAGTTATTGATCTTAAATACTTCTATTCTTTTCTCTTTTCTACTTTATTTTTTCTTTTTCCCTCTTTAATGTTTCTTTTAAGACAGTCAGTTTAAATCCAGGGAAAATGGAAACATACAAAGTCATAAAGTTTGTCTCAAAACAGGCCATGAAGTATAACATTATCTTCCCATGTGTGACCCTCATCCTTGAAGTCTTCCCACTGTATACTAATATAACAAGAACACCATTCAGATCTGATTTTACCTCAGTCACAGTCAGAGGAAGAGTGTTAATTTATCAGTTTAGCACAGCAGCAGGTTATCATTTAATAAAGAACATTTCATCAAATCATAGACGATTGGGTTGGAAAGGACAACGAACCCAATTGTGTTTCTAGTGAAATGATCATACCATGTCATCTTCAGTGGATGTGCTTGGCTACTTAAATACCCCCTCTAGCCCAAAGAACTTACCATTCCAAACAACACATTGTCATCTTACTGTATTTTATCAATTAAGACACATTGAATAACATTCAGATTATCATTCCTACCACATGAGTATGTCACCTACTCATATATTGTCACTTCCTTTGATGATTCTTTACACCTAGTGACAACTCTGTCTTTAAATGTTCAAATCACCAGACTTTTGTAGTCTACTTCACCAATGCTCTGTTACCTGTGATAGCAGAGTGAAACTCAATGATGAGAATATATACACCTCAGTAGGGAAGAATCACACTTTCTGTGTGTGAGTTTGGTCTAGAAACCCTTACTGATTTGGTAATGGTTATAATATTTACTTTGTTTTAAATGTACCTACAAGAACAACTTAAGAAAGAAAATGTTATGTCTAGTGATTTCAGGTGTACCAGTCAACGGTCACTTGGTCCACATTCTTGAATAGAACATCATGACATCGTGTTTGAGTAAAGGAGGACATTTCTCAAATACCAACAGGCAAGAAGCAAGGAGAGAGTATTCAATAAGATGTCAGGGCAAAATGTGAACAGGGACAGGCCCTCCTGACCCAGTTACCTATTTTTGTTCTGTCTAGGGAGGAATCTAACAATGGATTAAAACATCTATTTAACTAGACTCCTTTCGATATATTTCTTTAGAGATGCTCTCAGACACATCTAGGGATGTTATTTGCTAATCCCCTAGTTGCCTCTTAATCCAATCAAATTGATAGAACTAACCTTTATCAGCAAAATGGAAAAGTAAACTTATCTTTCCAAACATATCACAACAACAACAACAAAAAATAAAGTTACTAGTACAAGCAATCTTAAACTAATTTCTCATTTACTGAGAGTTTTGGCAGAATAAAACTATTGGATTAAGTATAGTAGATTGTAAATCTAATGTAGTTTCTACAAGACATAATATATATGGGATCATATTGAGAGAAAAAGAAATAGCATCTTAGCTCAACAGAGCCAGGGGGTATCCAATGTATGATCAAAATGCATTCTACAAAACAGTCCAAAACAAACAGAGGACACCAAAGATGTAAGTAAATGAAAATGCCTTTTTGTAGCTGAAGTTTTCTCCGGTCCTGCCTGGCCTACAGTAAGGACAAATCTCTCTCACCCACCAGTCCCACAGCCACTCAGACCCAACCAAGTAAACACACAGAAACTTATATTGCTTACAAATTGTATGGCCATGTGGCTCCGGCTTCTTGCTATCTAGTTCTTATATCTTAAATTAACCCATTTCTATAAATCTATACCTTGCCACATGGCTCATGGCTTACCAGTACTTTACATGTTGCTTGTCATGGTGGCAGCTGGCAGCATCTCCTCTTTTCCTCCTTCCACTTCCCAGACTTCTCTTCTCTGCTTGTCCCGCCTATACTTCCTGCCTGGCTACTAGCCAATCAGCATTTTATTTATACAGAGTGATATACATAGCACTTCCCCTTTTCTTTTTTTTTTCAAAAAGGAAGGTTTTAAATTTCACATAGTAAAATTACATATAACAAAACAATTATCAAGTAAGAATTACAGTTACAATATCTAGTCTACTTATAATATCTAGTCTATTTATATTTGGCAAAATTAAAGAAAATATCCTATCTATCCTATATTTGTGAGTCTAAGATTTCATATCTAACTTATTTTTTATCATAACTAAGGAAAATTACAACTATCTACTCTTCAACTACATCAAGTACCTCAGAAGGTTATACTATTATCTGAGAAATGGGAGAAGGATGTAAGCAACTTTCGGGAGTCTTGCAGGGTAGACAGAGACAGCTGGCAGCCTGGACAGTCATCCAAAGTTCATTTGTAAAGTTGGGTCATCTGTCTTCAGCCCACAGGCCTAGAGTCTCTCAGTCACCTCTCTCTGTGTCCTGTAGAATGTCTGGCAGTTTCCTCTGCAAAGCAGGAACCTGAAGGACCATTTCGCCAAGCAAAGTTCAGTAGTCACCTTCCTATGGGTCCTGCATGTCCAGTCTATCAAGCAGTCCAGGCAAGAACAGTGTCTTGCCCAAATGGCTATTTTTGCCAAGGTGAATATAAACTCTATATAGAGTGTCTTCAATGCCCATCCTCCTCTCTGAAGCAAATCTGGTGCTGCAAGGAGCAGCCATGTCTCACTGTCCAGAAAGTCTAAATTTTTAAAACATTTTAAATGCCATATTCTGTAGGTCTTTGAAGTGTTTGAAGATTACCTATCTATTTGAAATATATCTATGTATACCTAGAAGACTTAACTAACATGGCTACAAGTATGATTATCATAGATGACTAATTATTAATCTATTTCTTAATTGTCCATTACAATTTTAAATGAGCTGTACAAACATAATACCTTAAACAAGAGTAGAAATATACACACAGTATAACAAAATTAATTTTAAATTTGTATCAATAAACTAAAATCTATACCAATGTAAAACATTTCAAACTAGTCGTTGCTCTTTAAAAGTAGGTTCAACAATCTACACTTTTATCCTATCATTATCTATACCTATCCCCTTTTTTTCTTTAGAAAGAGATTGCATTTATAAAAATATTGGTTTTTCTCTGTCCCACACCAGAGGGCTTTTCTGATATGAGACACAAGAATCTCTCAACCTTTTCTTTTAGGAATATGCTTGGGTTTTGAGAAGGAGTGAGCTAATTCTACCTCCAAAGCCAGCTTGGTATATTTGGGAATTTGGCCATAGCTTCTCTTACTACTTCCTGCTGGAGGAAGGCACTGTATTCTTATGGGGACACAAAGAAAATTTTAGGCTTATGGGATAGTCCATGAGGCTGTATTGTCTGAGCCAGTTGCCTTGAAACTGTTCTGGATGTTGGATCATCTGGGCCATGGTGTCATCGGAGACCTTTTAAGGGGGTCTTGGCTGGTCAAACGTGATGTATCTTAATCTGGAACAAATCCATAGCCTCTGGCTTTCTGTGGAAACAAAAGCAGAGCCTCCTTTCCAAAGCAACATATCCTTAGATCCAAATTTTGAAGTCAAGGTATCTTTAAAATATATATATTGGCTTAACTCAACAGCTTTTACAATCAAATGTTTTTCTGCAGTTAAGAATCCCAAAGACAACACAATCCAGATTCTCTGTGTAATATCCATCTTTAGGTGGCTTATTTTTTATACCACCTTTACTGTCTCTTTAAAGACTTTATTTTTAAAAACTATCTATTTCTTTATATAACTTTTTATTCCTTTTTCTCTCTCTTCCAAGCCTACGTGCATTTTTACACACATTGTAAAGCATTTAAAGCCTTGTTCCATCTGAATCTGTCTTATTGTGAATCTATTGCTTTAAACTGCAGTGGTTAATACTAAAGCAGAAGTCTTGGCTGTTAGCTCCACCCACCTCAGCTTTCCAATATGGTGGTGGTACGTTTACTGGCAGTTCTGGGAACCACTCTCCCACAGACTCTGGGAAGCAGTGGGTCTCTGATTTCATCTAGCAGCATGTAGCCCAGAAACCTTTTTTTTCTTTTTTACTAGTAAAGGCTAAATCTACCACAGAGTATAATGTGCCACTTGCAAACACCTCATTCCCGCCATACTGTAGGTCAAAGGAATCTGCTATAGTAGCTCAAACCCTCAGGCTGTCTCTAACTTGAGAGAGACAACTAGGAAGCTGTTTTTAGCTCCGTTTTAGAATCTTCTTTCTGAGGTTTTAGGTGGAAACTCTTGCCCCCACATTGGGTGCCATTTGTAGTTGAAGTTTTCTCAGGTCCTGCTTGGCCCACAGTCAGGACAAATCTCTCTCACCCACCAGTCCCACAGCCACTCAGACCCAACCAAGTAAACACACAGAGACTTATATTGCTTACAAACTGTATGGTCGTGAGGCTCTGGCTTCTTGCTATCTAGTTCTTATATCTTAAATTAATCCATTTCTATAAATCTATACCTTGCCATGTGGCTCATGGCTTACCAGTACTTTACATGTTGCTTGTCATGGTGGCAGCTGGCAGCATCTCCTCTTTTCCTCCTTCCACTTCCCAGACTTCTCTTCTCTGCTTGTCCCGCCTATACTTCCTGCCTGGCTACTAGCCAATCAGCATTTTATTTATACGGAATGATATCCACAGCACCTTCTCCAATCTCACAGTTTGGATTTTGAAAAGCAATGATGGGCCAGAGATAATGTGATATTAAAAATCCAAAGGACCCTTATAGCCTGTTCTTCCTAGGGTTTTCACTGAGGAAGACAATCAGTATTGTTTTCCATAGTAAAAGTACCCGAAGTAAGAAAAAAAAAGTAGAGAGAAAATAACTAATTTGTGTTCTAGTGTATGTGTATACAAAGAATCTCTATGTGATAGAATCCATCACAATTTGTAAACTACACATTCAAATAAAGATCACAATTGGTAAAATAAATAAATAAAAAGTAAGTATAAACTGATTTTTGTCTAAGATATATTTAGGAGATTGTCTTAATAAGACACTGTAGAACTTGGCTAACAAATTTGATGAGGAGGCAGCAATGAAAAGCAGGTGGATATGAAAACAATAATAATAGTTCATATTTAGACACTTGGTTCTGAGGCATGTAGACATTTCAGCACGGTCTCATCTCAGTCGTTCTAGGGTCACTGTAAGTTTTAGAAAGAGCCTAGAGTTTTTTACATCATTAGTTGACTAAGGTTCGGTCTCTCCCTCACATAACTCCCCTAGTTTTTTCTGTGCCTATTTCTTCATACCCTGTCTTGTAAATTTGTCCTAATAGCCAAACCTCAAAATAAAATACTGCCATCCCTTGGGGTGTCAGGTAGACTGGTCCACCCTACCCTGGCTACCACTTCTTTTTCACTTCTCTTCTTTTCGAAGAGATCTAATTCTCCTGATAGAAAAACTGTTCCCTTGTGGACAAATGTCAGGTTTTCTTCAATTTGCAACCGTTATTTTGAGCCTAAGTACTTGAGTCATATGCTCAAATCTAAATCTTTAGCTTTACCTAGCTCACTCAGGACACTTTTAATTGTTTGGTCACTTAAAGGAAAAAATTCATATATATATATATATATATATATATATATATATATATATATATATACACACACACACACAACCAACACACACACACAGACACACACACACACACACACACACATATATATATATATATATATACAGCCATTGACCCAGAACTAAATCAAACCACTGTGAAATGTGGCATAACATAATAAAATGTAACATTGTAATAAACAATAGTTCTTGTAAACTCTGTCTACTTACACAATCGCCTTTAATACTCTCCCCTATCACTACAGACTAGTCTTTTTTAGTCCCTCAACTCTGCACAAAACATATTATCTTAGCTACTCAAAACCTTTATTTCAAATGCATAGAATATTCTCTGCATAGACATAGGATTCGCATTCATTGTGCTAGATGCAACATTTTAAAGGAAATTATTCTGTCTAAGAATAACACTTATGTTAATTAATAAACTCAGAATTTTGATAGTGGGAGCTTCAATAAAACTATGAAGTTGTATCAGCTGATAACTAATGCCCTCTTTTTCACTACTCAGGAAACAGTAGAAAACAAAACAAAACAACACAAAAAGAGTGAAAAATTAAGATAACATTGTTTCAACAATTTAGTAAACTTGGACATAAATGAAATTACTGACACAAAAGAAAGAGTATCTGAAAGCTGGCGTAATTTCATTTTAAAGAAAAATGTTTATTTGTGCAAATGTAGCATTGTAACTGGTTTCTGATTACCTAATAGCATGACTGTCCATTTCATGAAGTTCTTGAGTCAAGTTACTCCCAAATATGGACAGTAACTCACAGAACATTTTTGACAAAGTAGAAGAGAATGTATCAGGACAAAATATGAACAGCTAAAACCCTGCCAGAGTAATGAGGAGAGAAATTTCAGAATATTGAGGTTTGTTTTTCCCCTTCAATCTCCTGAGCTGTAGCCCTGATGTCTCTTAAGGCTATCATCTTTGTGAATTTGAGTTCCAAGATAGTCTTTGTCTATACCATATGATTTTAAAAAGGCAGAGTCAGGAGTAGTTAAAATATCCATGTTAGTTCTTTCAGAATTTCATGCATTCTTGTCATATACATCCTCTTCCCCATCTCTGTTGTAGTCAAGACTACTCAGTAATTTTTAAATAAAAAAATGAGTTTCAAGTCACATACCAAATCTGAAAGATAAGTGAAGTTTGTGGGAAGAGACTGGGATACTGGTCTATCACTGGGAAAGTACTTAGATGTTACTTCTTTTATGTAATTGAGATGGAGAAATGGAGCATGATGCCTGTGCACTCACCATTCAGAAGTAAAGATGCAGCCTTTGTCCATTTCTTCAGTATCAAATGGACTGCGGGGGCTCTGTAATGCTCTGCACAGTTTTCCATCATCAAAAACCAAGTAAATGAGACCTTGTTACTTTCATCTTTATGTTTCCCTTTGAGGGAGTTACATCATAGAAATATTACCAATGGCACACCCATATTCATAAATACCTTAGTACTTTTTGGATGTCACTTCTCAACTTCATTTCTAGCACATTCATTTCTAGCTTTTAATATTTTTTTTACTTATTATATATAGCTCCTGCCATGTATCTGGAAGTCCAGAAAATTTCATTATTTTGCAAATTTTAAGAAGCACTAATTGGAATGCAAAAAGTCCTTTATAAGATGTACTACTGAAGTTCTATAAGTAAAGTGACTGCACCACGAAAAAGTAATAAAAAGAAATGTAAAAGGAGGTGATGGTTTGTTTCAGATGTTAGGTAATTAGTGAGCAAATATTCAAGAAAGATATTGAATGACTCTAACATTAAATAGGGCTTCATGTTTTCTTTCCTTACATTTTGGTTATTATTTTTAAATAAACGTGTATATGTTAATTGACAAAAGTAAATAAAATATTTATTATAAGGCTCTAAGTAGCTTTGGTTAACTGTCAGAAGACTGTACTGTGTGTAGTAACATTTCAGGATCCAAGCATGCCTAATATCCATCTATTAAATATAGGGAATAGAATTTAGACAATGATCATAATTGATTATGAAAAATCAGAGGAAGTATATGACTGATTTTGAGTGTTTTCTAAGACGATATTCCAAAAGAAAATGTATAAAGGTCTGAGGCTGCCTTTAGGCTCTGTGCATTTCATCAGTGACATTTTACATGTCTACTGAACAGTTTCTCCCGTGGAAATAATTACAACACAGTATTAGAGGTGAATTCATCCATCACAGTGTCACTTATAAAGGCATGCTGCCTAAAGCCACAATAATAAATAAGAAATGTTTGTCAAATAAACTACAGTGCACATAGTCAGTGAAGCATTTTACAGTTATATTGCTACTGTAGAGAATTTATAAAGAAAAATTAGAGGAATCTCTAAGTGCCTAGAATTGGTGAATTTATATCACCTAAAATAGCTTATCCTTGTTGGTAACTTAAATATATGATAGACAAATAATAAAACAATTATGATAGTTCAGTCCTACTTAAATTGTTCTGAAGTGTTTTTACTGGTAAATGATCAATGATTTACTCATGTCTATTTTTCACAATTATACTTTTACACTAAAATACTTAAGAATGGATGACACATCTGCTTTATACTTGTGGTGTTTATTGTTAATTGTTAATTTGACAAAGTTTAGAATCACTTGGAAAATGAGTTTCTGGGCATATCTATAGAGGATTATCCTGTTTGTATGGATTGAGGAGGGAAGACCCACTAACTCTGGGTGGTACCATTTCCCAAGTAGGTCATTCTGGACATGGATAAAGGAGATGGGAAATAACATAAATGTATTCATGCAAACACTGCATCTTACCACATTTACGATGCATAACATCTGTCCACATTTTACTATTACACTGAAAATACTTTTTCATGTATATAATTCATTAAATTATAGATTTAAAATATTTTCAGACTAAGAATTAACTTGAAAATTTTGATATGGTTTTGATTTATAGAGAATGGGGTGGCTTTGGTTTTGTTCTTAGTTACAAAATATTTTGAGTCATTTCTCATTACAAATGTGTTTTGTTTATGTTTGTAGTCAAGTTTAAAACAAATATCACTAAAAGGGTGTACTTAGATTACCTTGCACAAAGGTTTAAAGAAGACTAGTGGAACAAAAGGGTTAAATCAAGGGCGGGAAGGGGAGGACAAGTCGAGGAGGGAATACAGGGAATGAAAAAAAAAACTACACTAAAGACCTTTCAAAGAGGTTATATGGAAACTTAACACAGTAGTAGAAGCTTTCCAAAATACATGCATACACGGCCATAAAAAGAGTTAAAATGTAGTTACCTCATAATGGAGCAACAATGCCTGTACTAGACATTACAGAATAACAAATTGAAAGCCCAGTGTCAGAAATGTGTAACTTCTAATGAGGTCCACTAGACTCCCAAACATTATAAACTATTTCCATCATGTTCTCATGCCCTACCTCACCCTCCATTGCCCCCCATCCCCAGTTTACTCATGGAGATCTTATCTATTTCCTCTTCCCAGGGTGATGCATGTGTCCCTCTTAGGGTTCTTCTTGTTAGTTAGCTTTTCTGGAGCTGTGAATTGCAGTCTGGCCATCCCTTGCTTTACATCTAGTATCCACTTATGAGTGAGTACATACCATGTTTGTCCTTCTGAGTCTGGGATACCTCATTCAGGATACTTTCTAGGTCCATTCATTTGCTGACAAATTTCATGATGTCATTGTTTTTTTACTTCTGAGTAATACTCCATTGTGTACATGGACCACATTTTCTATATCCATTCTTCAGCTGAGGGGCATCTAGGTTGTTCTGGCTATTACAAATAATGCTGCTATGAACATAGTTGAGCATGTGTCCTTGTGGTATGATTGAGCATTCCTTGGGTATATGCCCAAGAGTGGTATAGCTGGGTCTTGAGGAAGATTGATTCCCAATTTTCTGAGAAACCGCCATACTGATTTTCAAAGTGGCTGTACAAGTTTGCACTCCCATGAGGTAAATGGATGGTTGAGCTGGAGCAGGGACAGTGGGGGAACAGTGAGGGTGATACCATGATGGAGGGAACATCATGAGGATGGGGAGAGGCTGGGTGCTGGGGAAGTTCCCAGGAATCCACAAGAATGACCCCAGCTTAGACTATTAGCAATAGTGGAGAGGGTGCCTGAACTGGCCTACCCCAGTAATTGGATCAGTGAGTACCCTAGCTGTCATCATAGAGCCTTCATGCAGTAACTGATGGAAGCAGATACACTGTGGAGCCTCCATGGGACTGGACTAGGCCCTGTGCATAAATGAGACAGTTGAGTGGCTTGATCTGCTTAAGGGGTCCCCTGGCAGTAGAATCAGGATCCATCCCTGGTGTATGAGCTGGCTTTTTGGAGCCCACTACATGTGGTAGGACACCTTGCACAACCTTTATGCAGGGGAAGGGGCTTGGACCTGCCTCTACTGAATGTACCAGGCTCTGTGGACTCCCTTTAGGATCCCTTGCTGTATTGAAGAAGGAAATGGGGCGTGGTGTGATGGATCTGTGATTGGTATGTAAAAATGAATTTAAAACTTCCTTAATAAAAAGAAATAAACTGTTTCCAATACTATTGACTACCCTCTAGAACTTGACAGTATGACCTTGTTGCTGAAGACAGAAAAAGAGACAGCAGAATGCTTAGCCCTAAATTCATCATATATACCACATGCATGGACAGGTGAGTTGGGCACAAAGGCCCTCCCACAGTGAGGAGGTATTGGTAATTGTGCACTGCTGGGAGAGGAAGAGGCATTTTTCTCTAAAAGCGTAGCTTTTGGTAAGGTCGAGCGTCCTCCAGTGGAAGATAATACATCCAAAAACACTCGGGCAGCACAAATTGGTCTTGATGGGTGGAGAGGAAAAGGAAGCGAGTCTGGGAGGAGTTGGAGGAGGAAGTGAATATGCTCAGATGCATTGTATGAAATCCCTATGGAACAAATAAATATCTTAAAAGATTATTAAAGACAATTACAATGAGTAAAATTTGATTTCATTTGGTAAGATCTTTACGGAGGAAGCCACAAAATGGAAAGTTGGTCAACTCTTGAGTTGACTGCAAGTTAACAAAGTGAGTTTACACTTTTCAGATGAAGCTGAAGTTTTATGAGAAGCTGTGGCATGAAACTAAAGGACCATTTCTGCATCGTAGGCAGCTTTCTGAACATGGTTCACTATGATTTTTGCTCTCTGCCACTGTGAAGTTTTACATCTCAAAATGGAACGTTCTGTTTCTCAAGCATTTAAATTGCAGAGTGCAAAATTGTGATATTAAGATGTGTATCTTGCTGGGTGGTGATTGCACAAGCTTTTAATTCTAGCACTCAGGATGCAGAGGCAGGCAGATCTCTGAGTTCAAGGCTAGCCTGGTCTACAGAGCAAGTTCCGGACAGACAGGGACATAAAGAAAACTTGTCTCAAAAAAAATGCTGTATCTTTGAAACACTAATCACTAATGAGACTATGCAGGCAGTAATAAAAAAAAAGATACCATATTTGTATTTTTAAATTGCTTGTATTTCAGTTCATGGTCAACCAGCTCCATTGTTTTAAGCCTTTAAAGACGGGAGCTGTCCAAGGTATATTGTACTGTACTGACTGGTTTTTTATGTCAGTTTTACACAAGCTAGAGTCATCACAGAGGAAGGAGCCTCAGTTAAGAAAATGACTCCAGGAGGGCCAACTATATGGCATTTTCTCAATTAGTGGCCAGTGGGGGAAGGCCCAGCCCATGGTGGGTGATGCCATCCCTGGGCTGGTAGTCCTGTGTTCTATAAGAAAGCAGGCTGAGCAAGCCATGTGAACAAAGACAATAAGCAGCACTCTTCCATGGCCTCTGCATCAGCTCCTCCCTCCAGAATCTTGCCCTGTTGGAGTTCCTGTTCTGATTTCCTTCAATAATGAACAGAAATATGGAAATGTAAGCCAAATAAACCCCTTTTTCTCCAACTTGCTTTTTGGTCATGGTATTTAGTTACAGTAACAGAAACCCCAACTATGACAGGTACTTTCCTACTGCTATAAAGAGACACTATGACCAAAGCAACTTATAATAAAAAGTATTTAATTGGAGACTTGCTAACAGTTTCAGAAGATGAATACATGATCATCATGGAAAGGAGTAAGGCAGCAGGCAGGTAGGCATGGAGCTGGAGCTTACATCTTATCCACAAGCAGAGGGGAGAGAAAGGTTGGGGAGGGAGAGCAGGAGGGAGAGACAGAGACAGAAACTGTGTCTGCTACCTGGCATGGAATTTTGAAACCTCCAAGCCCATCCCCAGTGATATACCTCCTCTAACAAGGCCACACCTCCTAGTCCTTCCTAAACAGTCCACCAATTGGGAATCAAACATTCAAATATGGGGCCATTCTCATTCAAACCACCACAGAAGTATCACTGGCTATGGAGGCATATGATAGAACCACCACATCTCCTCCTGGCCAGGAAATAGAAGAAAGATCAAAGACTGTGCCAGGGACAAGATATAAACCCTAAGATATAAACCTTCCATGACCTATTTCCACCAATTATGTACTTACTTCTGGAAGTTCCCACCAATTCAAAATAATGCCCTATTGAGGTACGTCTCAGTGGTAGAGTATTTGACAACAAAATTAAAACATAATACTATAGTGTTTATAAATACATCAGTGAATTAGCTACTGAGTATGTCATACCATATAGTCCAATCAAATTCCAGTGGTTAAATCAACCAGTTTGAGGACCAAGCTTCCAACATGTAAGTCTGTGAGTGACGTTTTTACATTTGAACCTTAACACATGCTGTATATTTTCATTATGACACATGGATACTCAAACAGTAAATATAAAATCTTCAATACATAAGTTTCTGATATAACATGGAATTAAGTCATCTGCAATTCAAAAGGGATATATCAGCATAGACACAGAAAAAAATAGTGACTGTGATCACCTAGAGAACAGAGAGTCCAACTGCTATAAAGAAGATTCTTATTTAATTTTGATACAAGTGAAAATGTTAACGATAATATAAAGAGTTAATTTTATCAAATGACCAGAATGCATGCTAATGTATTTTATAAATGATCTTCAAAAGTATTAGCATAATAGCAATAGAATATAGTGTACTAGTTACTTTTTGTGCTATAATAAAGTGCCCCGCCTAAATCAACCTGAGGATTTAGGGTACCAGGGTACAGTTCATCAAGGTGGGGAAGTCAAGACAACAGGAGTTCAAGCAGCTGGTCATTTTATATTTCCTCAGTTGGAAAGCAGAAAAATATAATTCTTTGGCTCATCTCACCTACTTTTACTACAGCCAGAGTTCCAGCCAGGAATGGTGTTACCAATGGTGGGTGAATTGTCCCATAGCAACTAACAAAATCAATATAATCAGTTTCTCTTCACATTATTTACTGAAGCGTGGATTCTCCTCTGGCGGCCCAGTCCCTGGAGAATCACATTCCTCAGGTATCTGACCAGTGAGATTACAAAGGGATGTCATGCGGTTTCTAGCACGACAATTAGGGTGTTTGGCCATGCTATCACCTGAGTGGGTCAGTTCAGGCTGTCTCTCAACCATTGACAGCAGTCTATTGTGGGGGTATCTTTGTGGCCTCTCTAGCACTTTGCTTCTTCCTATTCTCATGTGGTCTTCATTTATCATGGTCTCCTATTCCTTGTTCTCCCTCTCTGTTCTTGATCCAGCTGGAATCTACCGCTCCCCCAAGCTCTCTTTCCCTTGACCCTCGCCCTTCATTTCCCCCACTCATGTCCAGGCTGTTCATGAAGATGTCATCCATTTCTCCATCATTGGGCGATCCCCGTGTCTTTCTTGGGGTCCTGTTTTCCAGGTAGCCTCCCTGGTGATGTGAGTAGCAGTCCAGTCATCCTTGTTCCACATCTAGTATCCTCCTATGAGTGAGTACATACCATGTTTGTCTTTCTGAGTCTGGGTTACCTCACTCAGGATGATTTTTTCTAGATCCATCCATTTGCCTGCAAACCTCATGATGTCATTGTTTTTCTCTGCTGAGTAGTATTCCATTGTGTATATGTACCACAGTTTATTTATCCATTCTTCAGTTGAAGGGCATCTAGGTTGTTTCCAGGTTCTGGCTATTACAAACAATGCTGATATGAACATAGCTGAGCAAGTGCCCTTGTGGTATGATTGAGCATTCCTTGGGTATATGCCCAAGAGTGGTATCCAATGACTGAGGGATCTGGATGCAGAGATCCATGGCTAGGCCCTGGGTGGAGCTCTGGGAGTTCAATTAGTGAGAAAGAGGAGGGTTTATATGAGCAAGAATTGTTGAGACCAAGGTTGGATAAAGCACAGGGACAAATAGCCAAACAAATGGAAACCCAAGAACTATGAACCAATGGCTGAGAGGCCCCCAACTGGATCAGGCCCTCTGAATGGGTGAGACAGTTGATTGGCTTGATCTGTTTGGGAGGCATCCAGGCAGTGGGACTGGGTCCTGTGCTCATTGCATGAGTTGGCTGTTTGAAACCTGGGGCTTATGCAGGGTCGCTTAGCTCGGCCTAGGAGGAGGGGACTGGCCCTGCCTGGACTGAGTCCACCAGGTTGATCTCAGTCCTCGGGGGAGGCTTTGCCCTGGAGGAGGTGGGAATGGAGGTGGGCTGGGGGGAAGGGGAGGGGGGCAGGAGGGGGGAGAACAAGGGAATCCGTATGTAGAACTGAAGTGTATTGTAAAATAAAATTTAAAAAAAATTAAAAAAAAAGAACAAAGGGATGTCATGCCTACTTGGCTTTTATGTGGCTCTTAGGGATCCAAGTTTATTCAATGAGACATCTCCTGAGCCTGTCTTCTGATTTTTGAAGATGGCACCTCACAAGTTTTAATCAAGAGAAATTAATAGCACTTAGGGAAAGTAGGATGACAAAGAGACTGCAGGACCTTAGGCAAAAAATTAATTTTTAGTGGAGGACAATGAAAAGCGTTCATTGAATGATTTAAAAATACGTTTTATTTCTCTTACATGAATTCACATTCTTACACACACTTGACAAAGCTTGTTTTAATTTTTACATATAATTTCTCTCTCTCTCTCTCTGTGTGTGTGTGTGTGTGTGTGTGTGTGTGTGTGTGTGTGTGTGTGTGTATGTATAATCGTCATAAAGACATACTGGAAAATGGAAAATATTAAATTGTCTTTAAAGAATCTTTCCAATGGAGACTAGCTATTACTCAAAATCTCACTGTCACACCAAATACATTCATCAAACAGAAAAAAAGAGAAAGACATTCAACACTCCAAATAAAAACAAGCAAATTGAAAGAAATGGACATCTCAATTTCTTTTGAATTAAGTTCTTAATAATTAAATTAATATATATGAAATTAACTTCTCATGACAGAAAGATTTTTTTAAAACTTCACAAATTTAATAACCTCTAAATTTCATTTATTTAGACATGGGACATATTTAAATATTTACATATAAGAATTGCACTTTTGTACTGGACATAGTAGTGTGTGTTTATAGTTCCAACTATTGGGGTTGCTGGGGCAGGAGACTAGCTTGAGTTTAGGACTTTCAGGCCAACCTGGGCTTCAATATGGAGACATTATCTCAAAACAACAATGATGAAAAAATTGCATCTGTTCATATTTTGAATGAGAATTTAGTATTCTCTTTGAGGAAAACTTAATGCCATTACTGAATACAGGTCTAGCTGGCTACCGCCCGGGTAAAAATATATTTCATGAGCTAATTTAAATTTCATTGAGCGGTTTGTGCAAGGATGTAGTGACTTGGAAAGTACTTTCGTGTAAAAGGGATCTTATGAAGGAGAACTTGCTGTTACTTGACTTGAAGGAGCTAATGACTCATTCACTGGAGTAGGAGTACACCACCATTTCACGTATTACCTTTTTCATTTATACACAGGAATTAAACGTAAGGTGAATCTCACCCATTTCCATTAAGTTGTAAAGAAATGCTCATGATGCCATTTACTGATACTTAAGACAACCAAAGAGCCATTTCCACACCTCATTGCTACAGGTAAATGAGAGGTAAAATGAAATGAGAGACATGTAATAAGAGCCCTTTAGGCTCTTTGGTTACTAATGATATGGCTGTTCTCCCTTTGGTATCACACTAGGACCCTGCTTTATATACCAGAACAAAAAACAGGTATTATTAGAACTCTGGTAACCTCTTTCATCTCAAGTGATTGAAACAGAATCATTTTTTTTCATTACACAATGTTCAAAAAGTCATAATTCCTTCATCTTTTATCTCTCCTTAACATTGATGAGACCAATGGATACATATTTGTAGAATGATTAGGGTTTGGTTAATCAATATGTATTTATCCCCATCTGAAATAGCAACAGTTCAGCCTTATCTAAATAACTATCTTCAATTAAAATGTTTGGGTATGTTTTTGTATGTGTGTGTTATCAATATGTAAATAGAAACAGTTTTTGTACCAGTAGAATGAAATATATTTGCATAATTTGATAAAATTATTTAGTATATATTCCATTTTTAATATCCTCTTAAGTCCCTGACATTAATTAGAAGTGTGCGGTGGTTACAAAGTTTATAATAAATTATAACATACATATAACATTTTTGTGAGCATTAAGATGAAATGAGTGAGTTCCTCTGTCTACTCTCAGCTTGTGCTTGATCTTTAGCGATTTACTATCTCACTGAGCTTCGATTTGTTCATATAAAAATCTGAATACCAGCAACTGCTTCCCAGAGTGACCTACATTGTTAGAGCAGATAACAGAAACAATAGCTTTCATTGAGTTCCTAATTAGATAATAACATTAGACTTTCTTTTCATTATTTATATTGAAATACATCATATTACATATACAACAGAATCATAATGGTAATTTATTCTTTCTTTAAAAAAAGAAAGACAATATGGTAGCACCAATCACATTTTTTGTAATATATTGCTACTCTTGGCAAAAACAAATAAGCAGATAAGTATTCTTGACATGCTGACTTTTATAGCAATTTTATAATACTTATATATTATACATGTAGGACAATATTGGCTATGTTAATAATGATGACACTTGAAGCAAGTTGCCTGGTTGTTAACATCTATTGTCATTGGGGAGTAGTTATAATATAATTTCTACATTAATCATAGAAATATTTATCAAATATAAATATATTATGAATTTTTTATAAAAATGTATTAGTCTCTTAGTTAGCAATTGTGAGAAATGACAACTGGCCAATTGTAAATACGTATTCTATACTCCCATCCAAGTATGGAGATTCTTACATTTCTCCCAGGTGGTTTCTTCCTCCCTGTCCTCCTTACCCTCCATGTCCATGGCAAACCTTCCTGTTTTCTTCCATTTTGTGACATTTATCTCAAGTTAAAATAACATTAGCAGTTTCTAAAAGTCATTCAAATGAACAGAAATCATCTTTAATACCTCGGAGAGACCAAAAGAGCATCAAGAGGGGCTGGGGTTTTGAACTCTAGTGGTAGAGTTCTGCTACAGCATGTACCTTTGTAAAAGTCCATAACACTAAGTAAATAAACAATTAAGGTAGCACCAACAAAATGAATTCAAAAATTAGTTCACACTTTCCTGTATTCCTTCCATTGTAGATATTTTTTCATTCATCATTATTAAGTGTTTGGATTGACATATTAGCTCTCAAGGACATTCCAAATGATTGTAATCTAAGAATTTTTTTAAAAAATTAATCAACAAAAACAAAAAATTCGTTGTAACAGAAGGTGGATCTGAAATTTGACACTAAATAACAAATGACTAAAAAAAAGAAAAGAAAAAGAAAACTTTCTCATTCAAAAAAATAAAAAAGAGAGTGTCGTCTGAAACCATTTTTGAAACGTATATTAAAGTTGACTGAGGGGTCTCTAAGGGGAAGACTTAGTGGTTGCTACATTTTGAACAGACTTAAAGAGCAAAATGCTCCAATCCACCCTTGGTGGCTACAGTATTTTTAATTTGTGGTTTTGAGACTGTTATAGAAAATCAGAACTCAAAGAAGCCAAGTGTTACTGGGAGAGTTGGAGAACTCAGCTTCGCTGTAGCGACGGCTCAGCCTCAAAGAATTCAGCTTCATTACACACAGCGAGCCAGCAAGCTAACAGGCTGAGGAGCTGGGTCACGAGCTGATCCACTGTTTTTTACATTGATGTGCCACACAGCATCTTTGTAAACTTTCTTTGTTGTTGTTATCAGTTAGTTAAGGATTTGAATTTTAGCCTACATAACAGAGGACCATGAGTAGGCGTGTTCACAGAACTGAGGAGGTTAGAACAGCTATTTTTAACTGTTTCTCACCACAAGGGTTGTTGAGACAGGAAGGAAGCAAGACCACAGAAGCAGAACACAACTACTCTCAGTCATAAATGCAGCAAACAAGTTTAACTCTTTCTAGTCCTCTTCAAAACAAGGTGGATTTAAGTGTCTGAAACATGGCAGGGACTCTCCAGCCTGGAAGATTGGTTGCACCATTGTACGGGATCAAAAAACAATCAAGGCCTGGGAAGAGCTGTGTTCCTAGACTCAACTTAGACAGATAGGCATATTTCCTGTGTAAAATATGGGAAGCTCACACCATGGAATGACCTTGTGCTCAGCACAGAACAAAGGCAGATAGCATGAGTTCTGTAGATAGCACAAGCTATTTGCAGGGAAACAAACAAAACATTTTCTAAAACCTCATCTTGAAAATGTTGCAGTGTTCCAGGATCAAGAAATAAACAGCACAGAAAAATCAAAAACTAAGACAATTTCGGGAGGAAATCTAGAATTTGACACAAAACCAATTTTCTTAAGGAAACTGTATAGACCTAGAGCAGACAATGGCATTGCCCCAAAGTCAGCAAAACTACTAGTAAAAGTGAAGTGGCGGTAGATGATTTATTTGTCTAAAACGCTGTCACAAAAAAGCACCAGCTTGCTGTGTAGGAGATGGGGGGTGGTGTCATCTTTTGTGAGGAACAGAAGGGCATGTACCCATGGGACTGAGAGCTGTTTATCATCCTGAGTAACCGAGAACTGGTTTATCTTCATCTTGAGTGGAGCTCTCCTATGGTGACTTTAGGAGATAGTTTAACTGGAAAGTGCTTTCATCTTGCCTAATTGGAGACATTAACAGTTTTTGGATGGTTTGAAAAGTCCACTAAAAGTGACTGCAGCTATTTCCTTCTCTACCACATCTTGGCTTCAGAGCCTGGAGTGAGTCACTTGGCTCATTTGCTTTGTTCCCTTACAATAGATTAGCAAAGCTGATTAACTGTTACCTCGGAGGTATTTGGAGCTGACATGAGCAGATAACTTATCAAGGGTGGTTGACAGTTTAGATTTAAAGCCTTGAAATTATTAAACTTTCTTCTTTCTATCAATGTCAACTATTTAGACGAGCATTTTATTTGGTTATTAACATTATATAGCGATTAAATACTTTAGATGACATCCTGCAGCATTCAAAGTAGTTAATCTTGAAACGTGTCAATTTTCCTTAAAAAACTTTTTTGTAGAGAGAAAAATCAACTCTGAAAATGACAGAGAACTTTAATATTTTGAACTTGTTTGTTCCTCAAAGGAGACAGCATGCAAATTAACAATATAAATTCTAGCAAAAATATATATCTACTAACATTGAGCCTGTTAAAAAGCCATATTTTGACAAAGGAAGATTGTCTCCATAGTACTTATAGCATCTGCACCCTCATAGGACGGTCCTGCATTTGAGATGATGAGAAGCAGGAGGGAATGAGGTGTTGATCGCAGCGATCACGTAAACAACACCTAATCCTATTCCAAACCAAAAGAACCTTAGCAAATCTAGGAAAGATGAAATAGTCTGTGTGATGAAAACTAATACACAACACAGTCAACCATTACAAAAGAACTCCCTAGCAGGATTTAAATAAAAATTTAAATTATCATTGTATAACAATTTGTGACAAAAAAAATGAAACCAAGAAATATTTCATAAAATAGTAAAAGATTCTTAATGATACCGTTTTTTAATAGTACAACCTGTGGTAATTGTGTGAAATTATCATATTGCTAATTGAAATGTTTAAGATGCAAGAATATGAAATATAAGTTAAATAAATCTGATATTTACTGGTTTAAAATGGATACATCATTTACTACAGTTTATTAAATTGCACAAAATAATTCTTCATAGAAAACAATATATGTATATATGCACATATGTATCATTCTGAGATGTTGATTTAATTAAGAAGAGCTACTAAATAGTTTGATGTTAAGTGGCTTCTGAAAATGGTGAAAATTGTCCACCCTGGATATTTTGTCAAAAGTGCTGTCAAATGATAACAACTGTAGAAAACACACACACACAAAAATCACATAAATATGCATGTCTATAAGACTTTTAAAATTATGTACAGTATTTATACATGTAGGTACATTTGCATGTGTCATAACAATATATCTTGAATTTGCAAATTATGTTTATAGGAAAATTTATTGAGTAGAATTGAGACTTTTTAAAGAAAAACAAAATAAATATATTGATTTTAAATATTGTGGTTTTGATTGTGGTAACTGCAAAAAGATCTAATGACCCAAATTCTTCATCTTACTCATAGCTTACAAAGGTCTTTTCTTTTAGGGTGTTTTGGTAGTTCTCTGTATGTAACCAACACAACATGGCAGAAGTTCTGGAGTATCGCTATTGAATTAGTTAACAAGCTATAACTTACTTTCGCTCCTAACTCTTTCATGATGACTTTGGAGAAAAGCCGTTTATTGTAATTCTATGAGACTCATGTAGTGAGGAACCAAAGCCTGCTGAGGATAACCATATGAGTGACCTGTAAAGTGGACTTTCCTATTCAATTCTCTTTTATGAAAATTGTGATTGGTGAAGTATAAAAGAGAAAGAAACCAGTGTTAAACACCTCTTTAAAGAGGTAAGTACCATTTGGGGGATTTGATGGATGAAAATGTGGGTGTGTAATTTCTTGAGCCATGGAAAAACTTCATTGAAACTGACAACAAGAATATTCACCTCTGGCTGAGAAAACGAATCTGTGTGTGAGAAAAGCAAAGAGAGGATTTATGAAACTTTTCAGTCTTGTTACTACTGCAATTTAGAAAACACAAGTGGTGGTTGAATCTTAATTTTCATCTTTTATCTTCAACTCAGTGCTGTGGGATGGTCTGTATGTCAAATGTGTTGCTCTGATTGGTCAATAAATAAAACACTGATTGGCCAGTAGCCAGGCAGGAAGTATAGGCGGGACTAACAAAGAGGAAAATTGAGAGAACAGGAAGGCAGAGAGAGACACTGCCAGCTGCCACCATGACAAGCAGCATGTGAAGATGCCGGTAAGCCACGAGCCACGTGGCAAGGCATAGATTTATAGAAATGGATTAATTTAAGATGTAAGAACTAGATAGCTAGAAGCCTGAGCCATTAGGCCAAACAGTTTAAATAATGTAAGCGTCTGTGTGTTTATTTTATAAGTGGGCTATCAGACTGCCGGGGCTTGGCGGGACCCAGAGAGAAAACCCTCCAGCTACAAACTCATTATGCCTGTGTATCCCTGTGTGATAATAATGTCCATGACAATGTCACAGATGTACCAAAACTTATTGTCTTTTTGTTGTTGTTGTTGTTGTTGTTGTTGTTGAGACAGGGTTTCTCTGTGTAGCTTTGTGCCTTTCCTGGAGCTCACTTGGTAGCCCAGTCTGGCCTCGAACTCACAGAGATCCGCCTGACTCTGCCTCCCGAGTGCTGGGATTAAAGGCATGTGCCACCAATGCCCGGCAAAACTTAGTGTCTTAAAACAATTGAACTTCATTACCTCACACTGTGAGGTTCTACTGTGTGGTTCTACTTCTGTGTCTTTTTCTGGAATTATTAATAATAAAGATGCCTGTGGTGATATTGTGTTCTCTAATATATTGTGCATCCTAATAAACTTATCTGGGGTCAGAGAACAAAATAGCCACTAGATAGACATAGAGGCCAGAAAATGGTGGCACACACACCTTTAATCCTAGCATTCCGAAGGTAGAGATCCATCTGGATCTCTGTGTGTTCAAGGCCACACTGGAAACAGCCAGGCATGGTGACACACACCTTTAACCCCAGGAAGTGATGGCAGGAAGTAGAAAGGTATATAAGGTGTGAGGACCAGGACCTAGAGTCTGCTTAAGCTTTTGGCTTTTGAGCAGCAGTTCAGCTGAGATCCATTCGAATGAGGACACAGAGGCTTCCAGTCTGAGGAAACAGGATCAGCTGAGAAGTTGGCAAGGTGAGGTGGCTATGGCTTGTTCTTCTTCTCTGATCTTCTAGCATTCACCCCAATAACCAGCACCGGGTTTGTTTTTTATTAATAAGACCTTTTGAAATTCGTGTTACAGATGCCAGTCAAGGCTACAGTATCTGAAGAGTTGAATAGGAAAGAGAGTCTACTTTTTTAAAGGAGATTTTTATACTTGTGAATAAAGAGTTATCTACCCATACACAAAATCTCTTATACCAAGGATATTAAAGCATCCAATCAACTCACACACCCACAAAGACAAAGAACTACGAACACAAACAAGGCTTAGGAAGAAACATTCAGTAAGTTCTGTTTCAAAATCTTCTTTGATCTAGAACCATTTAGACAGTTGAGTAGTATTAAAAATATTCAAATTTATTTATCATATGTTTTCCACTATATTAGTTTTTTAAGACTTTTTTTATTCATTTTACATAACAAACACAGATCCCTCTCTCATCCCTCCTCCTGCTCCCCGCCCCCAGCATTCCCCCTCAGCCCACCCTCCATCCCCTCCTCTGAAAAGGTAAGGCTTCCCATGGGGAGTCAGCAAAGCCTGGTACATTCAGTTGAGGCAGGTCCAAGGCCCTCCCCCTGCATCAAGGCTGTGCAAGGTGTCCCACCATAGGTAATGGGCTCCAAAAAGCCAGTTCCCACACCAGGAATAGATCCTATTCCCATTGCCAGGGGCCCCTTAAACAGACCAAGCTACACAACTGTCTGGCTTATGTAGCGGGCCTAGTCCAATCCCATGCAGGCTCCACAGCTGTTGGTCTAAAGTTCATGAGTTCTCACTAGCTTGGTTTGGTTGTATAAGTTCCCTATCACAATCTTGATGCCCCTTGCTCAAAGAATCCCTCTTCCCTCTCTTCGACTGGACTCCTGGAGTTCGGCCTGGTGCTTGCATGTGGATCTCGGCATCTGCTTCCATCAGTTACTGCATAAAGGCTCTATGATGACAGTTAGGGTATTCACTGATCTGATTACTGGGGTAAGCCAGTTCAGGTACCCTCTCCACTATTTCGAGTAGTCTAAGCTGGGGTCAACCTTGTGGATTCCTGGGAACTTTCCTAGCACCAGGTTTCCCCCTATCCCCATGATGTCTCCCTCTATCAAGATGTCTCTTTCATTGCTCTCCCACTCTGTCCCTGTCCCATCTCAACCATCCCATTCCCTTATGTTCTCATCTCCATCACCTATTTTCTATTGCCCTCCTCCCCCAGTTAACTCAGAACATCTCATCTATTTTCCCTTCCCAGGGTGATCCATGTGTCACTCTTAGGGTCCTCCTTGTTACCTAAGCTTCTCTGGAGCTGTATTTACTACTGTATTTGTACTGATACATTTCCCTAAGGATACCAGCTTCTGCAAATGCTTCAGTTATATTTTTAGAAGTTATTATTTTGTGAACTTGTAGCAACAAGAGGCCAAAAGTTACCTCTGAGCTAAAGGTCAGATCTGACAATTTTTGAAAATAACAAAATGTTCAAACGATGGAAAGTCCACTTGTAAGACAAGTGACCTTTTTCGAAATGATGGCATGAAGTTTTCTTTTGTACCAAAATTACAATATACAAGGTTAAATTGTTAAATGAGTTGTACTCAACTAGTGTTGTGTTGGAATATTTATAACAAAAATTCAATACTTAAAGTTGGTATGAAACGAAGTATAAATATTTTGTTAAATTTTATATACTACATTTAAGGAAACAACTCCTTTGCTTTTGTTTTTTTGTCCTAAAGCAGTGGTTCTCAACCTTCCTAATGCTATGCTTCTTTAATACAGTTCCTCATGTCGTGGTGACCCTCAACCATAAAATTATTTTGTTGCCACTTCATAACTGTAATTTTACTGCTGTTATGAATTGTAAGGTAAATATTTTTGGAGATAGAGTTTTGCCAAAGGGGTCACAACCCACAGGTTGAAAACCAGTGCCCTAAAGGTTGTTTAGTCTAAAAGAAACATCTGAGGCAGGATAGACACCTCAGTAGTGAGTACTTGCCGACTCTGCAAGGGCTTCAGTTTGTTCCCGTACCCATGTCGGGCACCTCACAGTTTCCTGTACTCCCAGCTCTAGGGAATCCAACATCCTCTTTTGGCCCCAGAGAGTACACACACACACACACACACACACACACACACACACACACATGCTTTATATTTGTGTGTGTATATGTATGTATGTATATATGTGTGTGTACATATAATTAATTAATCTAAAAAAGGATTTTTCTATACCCTTGAACTGAGATAAAATGTGTGATTTACTTCCTCTGGGACTGGTCTCTTTTGTACCACATGTATACATAGATTAAGCAGGGCATACAATGTGCTCTATCTTAAATGTAGTAGAAGATTTCTAAAATAAGGCAGGGAAGTTCAGTTTATGCGCATATATGAGCATAAGATAATGACATAATTTAAGTATGTGTGTGTGTGTGTGTGTGTGTGTGTGTGTGTGTGTGTGTGTGTGT
>CABHPH010108152.1:25307-37007 GCA_902168325.1 Peromyscus nudipes | reverse complement strand
GTGTGTGTGTGTGTGTGTGTGTGTGTGTGTGGTATCCTATACTGTCTCATCCAGATTCATGGTTCATCTTCTACTCTTCAAAACGAACAGTCAGTGTTTCTATCAAGTAGTCATATCAAAGTTTCTCAGGTCTCTGTGTGAGGTTAGTTATTCATAAACACACACACACACACAACCACACACAACCACACACACACACACACACACACACACACACAAACAAACAAAAAACCCCCACCAAACCAAAACAAAGCAAAACCAAATAAAAAACACTAAGACCTCAGAAAAGCTGCTATTCTTAGATTATTTTTCCCTAATACAATAGATGCAACTTAAATTCGCCAAAGAAACAAGATTTTTATGCCAAAGTCTATGAGATATCACCTTCATCTGTCATTGCTGTGTGGAGAGGTGGCAACAGCACTCAATTCTCCTGACTATAGGTCTGGCAGCACATACCTTGTACTTGCTATCCAGGGAAGCATACCTAAAACTGGCTTCCCTACATTCTTCTGGAGGGCAGGTACATATAGATGGGACTAGCCTCAACTGCTATGATCCACTCTCCCATCACTGAAATTGATACAGTGGATCCTAATAGTCAATACAAACTCTTCCAGGTCTAGGGTCTCTGGTCTACAAAAACACACATCAGCTTAGACAGTTCAAGATTTATCTTTTAAAACCTGATCATCAGCCAACTTTGAAGACTTTTGCAATGGGCAGTATTTGGGCAACCTATCCCTACTAAATAAGTTCATTTATCCCTGGAATATTAGAAAGTTTGGGAACTCTATATTTCTTTTTCCTAGAACTATTTTAAAGCCCTATCCCTGTGTCCTTTCAGTGATATCTTTATGGAAGTGTAACCAGTGTGAATTAGTATCAACGGCTACCAAGGAACATTCCTTAAAACTTGTATTTTTCCAAAATTGCAGGTTTACTAAAGAGGATGTGAAAAATTATAATAATCACCCTGTATCCAAGTTGACCTTGGAATCTCTGCTGCTTAAAGTCATAGAATCATTTCCATTAAAAACAACAACAACAAAAACTCTTGAGAAGATTAGACCCTTTAGAAGGTGCCACTGGTTTTCCATAGACTCAGTTAATTTTGAGTTTTCTACTCCCAAATGAAATCATTTTCTTAAAGTGTATCTTTTTTAGGATCAGAATAAAGGTTATTGGATTTATTCTCATACCCTGCCATTTCTCCATTATCAATTTGGAAACAATGGTGGAGTGTGTTTAGCTAGTTCGAAGACAAGACTATTATTGAGGCTTTTGACTATGTAACACAGTACACCTGTGAGGAAGAGAGCAAAACATCATAACCTTTCCATTATGACCATCTCATTTTTCAGGGAACAGGACGCAAAGAGACCACTAGAGAAAGACCATTATCATTCACATTTGATACTAAACTATATGAGTCCAAGGGTGAATGTAGTACAAAGCTTTTATTTAGCCTTTTCTATCACCTCATTTCAGTTTCTATACTGAGATCCTAAAATCTTTTTAGTACTTGGACCTTCCAATTCCCCATTCTTTTATCTCCTCGAGGTCTATACAGAATACTGATTTCATCTTGCTTATCACTAGTTAGCTGGGTCAATGGCCAGGATTTGTCTCTTATCTCAGAGAGAATAGCTTTATAAGATGAACCACCATTGAGTAGATTAAGAGGATTCTTATGTCATTTCCCCTAGGAAAGTAATGAAATAACATTACAGTTAAAGAATTATCATGAAAAACAATTGTTTTGCCTCGCCTCATGATTATTACCTCACAGCTAATGAATGATCAATAATCTTTTATTGTATAATTGTTGCTATAATTCTACTGTTGTAATCCAAGTATGTATTTTACATGAGTATATATACATATTTTGGTGTGAACCCTATTGAATTCAAAACATATTTAAGGAACTTAGGGCGTATAACATGTATTACAGACTTTATTTCTGTATTTGTTATTGTTTTAACATCTCCTTTTGAGATAAAGTCATGACTTCATCTACTTTATTGCAGATTCATCGAAATCTGAAGAGGATAACCTTTAGATTCTATTTTTTCCCTACTAGAACTGTTAGTTTGCCAGAAAATAAAAATGGTAGTTTTTTTTTTTCTTTTCTTTTTTTTTATTAAGAGATTTTCTATTCGTTTTACATATCAACCACGGATTCCCCTGTCCACTCTCCTCCCACCCCCACCAGCCTTCCCCCATAACCCACCCCCCATTTCTACCTCCTCCAAGTCAAGGTCTCCCTGGGGATTCAGCAGACCTGGGACATTCAGTTGAGGTAGGTCCAAGCCCCTCCTTCCTGCACCAAGGCTTCGCGAAGTGTCCCACCATAGGTACTAGGTTCCAAAAAGCAAGCTCATGCACTAGGGACAGGTCCTGGTCTCACCGCCTGGGGGCCCCCTAAACAGTTCAAGCTAAACAACTGTCTCACTTATCCAGAGGGCCTAGTCTAGTACCATGGGGGCTCCTTAACTATTAGTTCACAGTTCATGTGTTTCCACTAGTTTGGCTAGTTGTCTCTGTACTTTTTCTGTTGGAAACCGACCTAGACTGTTTGACCCAAGTATGTTTGGAATTTCCTGCTTGGAGTCTTGCAAAACAAGACGACCTTGGCCTAACCATAGAAAGGCCTCATTCAGTAACAACAGGGGCCTAGGACCAAAGCGACCTCACCCTAACCTTCCCTTAGGAGTTCCCATTCTTCTTGCAAACAGATGCTAATCAGCCAGCTGCAAGAGCCTGGGCCAAAGAGACCTCGCCCTGACCACTCTGACTTCTGATAACCTTCCACTCTCCTTGCTTTCCCTGCCCCCTCCCTGCCTGAAGCCTCAGCATATAAAAGCTGCAGCACTCATTTCAATAAACGGAGCCTTGACACGACTCAGACTGATTCTTGTCATTCATTGTGCCTGGCTCCCTTCTCCTCCCTCCCCGTGGTTCTTTAAGGTGTTTCCCCAGCTCGAGACCCACGAATAACTGGACCTGCTGGACGGGTCATTTTTCCAATCATGGTCTTGATAACTCTTGCTCATATAATCCCTCCTGTCTCTCACCGATTGGACTCCTGGAGCTCTGCCTGGGACTTGGCCAAAGATCTCTGCATCTGCTTCCATCAGTCACTGGATAGGGGTTCTATCATGACAGTTAGGGTATTCGGCCATCCAATTACCAGAGTAGGTCAGCTCAGGCAGTCTCCCGACCATTGCCAATAGTCTATAGTGGAGGTATCTTTGTGGATTCCTGGGGACCTCTCTAGCACTCTGCTTCTTCCTATTCCCATGATGCCTTCATTTATCATGGTATCTCTTTCCTTGTTCTCCGACTCTGTTCCTGATCCAGCTAGGACCTCCTGCTCCCCTAAGCTCTCTTTCCCCTGACTATTGCCCTCCATTACCTGCCTCACCCCCAGTTTGCTCATGTAGATCTCATCCATTTTTCTGTCGCTGGGTGATCCCTGTGTCTTTCCTAGGGTCCTCTTTACGAGCTATCCTCCCTGGATCTGTGAGTCGCAGTCTGGTTATCCTTTGTTTTACATCTACTATCCACTTATGAGTGAGTACATACCATGTTTATCTTTCTGAGTCTGGGTTACCTCACTCAGGATGATGTTTCCTAGTTCTGTCCCTTTGCCTGCAAACATCATGATGTCATTGTTTTTCTCTGCTGAGTAGTACTCCATTGTGTATATGTACCACATTTTCTTTATCCATTCTTCAGTTGAAGAGGAATCTAGGTTGTTTCCAGGTTCTGACTATTACAAATAATGCTGCTATGAACATAGTTGAACATGTGTCCTTGTGGTATGATTGAGCATTCCTTGGGGTTATGCCTAAAAGTGGTACAGCTGGGTCTTGAGAGAGATTGATTCCCAATTTTCTGAGAAGTTGCCGTACTGATTTCCTGCAGCTAGACTTTTCCTGGTCTTGCCTGGCCCATGGTTAGGACAAAACTCTCTCATTTGCCAGTCCTGCAGTCACTCAGACCCAACCAAGTAAACACACAGAGACTTACATTACTTACAAACTGTATGGCCATGGCAGGCTTCCTACTAACTGTTCTTATATCTTAAGTCAACCCATTTCTATTAATCTATAAGTTGCCATGTGGCTCGTGACTTACCGGTATCTTAACATCTGCTTCTCATCATGGTGACTGGCAGCATCTCTCTGACTTTGCCTTCCTGTTCCCAGAATTTTCTTTTCTGTTTGTCCCACCTATATGTCCTGCCTGGCTACTGGCCAATAAACATTTTATTTATACAGAGTGATATCCACAGCAATTTCCAAAGTGGCTGTACAAGATTGCATTCCCACCAACAGTGTAGGAGTGTTCCCCTTGCTCCACATCCTCTCCAACATAAGCTGTCTTCAGTGTTTTTGATCTTAGCCACTCTGAAAGGTGTAAGATGGTATCTCAGAGTCGTTTTGATTTGCATTTCCCTGATGACTAAGGATGTTGAGCAATTTCTTAAATGTCTTTCAGCCATTTGAGCTTCTTCTGTTGAGAATTCTCTGTTTAGCTCTATAGCCCAAGTGGATCAAAGACCTCAACATAAATCCAGTTACTCTGAACCTGATAGAAGAGAACGTAGGAAGTAGTCTTGAGCGCATTGGCACCGGAGACCACTTCCTCAATATAACACCAGTAGCACAGACATTGAGAGCAACAATTAACAAATGGGACCTCTTGAAACTGAGAAGCTTCTGTATGGTAAAGGACATAGTCAATAAGACAAAACAACAGCCTACAGAATGGGAAAAGATCTTCACCAACCCCACATCTGACAGAGGGCTGATATCCAGAACATATAAAGAACTCAAGAAACTAGACATCAAAATACCTAACAGTCCAATTAAAAAATGGTAGTTTTTAATCCTACATACTTCTTTTTGAATCAAATACTTGGGAGTCAATGTTTAGATTTTTTTGTTTGACAGTTTCTTTGGGTGTTTGATATACACTCAGGCTTAAGAATCTTTGCTTCAGACAATGGGAAAATAGGAAAGAAGATTTAGCTTAGGAATTGGGTTTTGTAGATTAATGTTGGTTTTAAGACATTTTTCTTCTATATTTGAAGAAATATATTACAAGCAAAAAGATAATAGATGACTCTAAGGTCCAAGTTGTCTAAATGTTCAAGGATGATAAATTAAAAAATAGAAAAGATGTTGTTCAACTTACTCAGTCAACCACATTGATTCCTGTTCTTACCAAATTTTCTACTCCATGTTAGAAAACAGTTGATACACAAACTGTTTTGAGTCAGAATTATACATTTATCTCTAGTAGACCAGACAATTAACTTGTCCTTTGTCTTTATTTCTGTCCCCCTTAACTTCTTGGGGTATTGGCACAGCTATTAGAAATGAGATAAGAGTGGTTTTCTGTGATTCTGCTTCATTCCCTGTTCCTTGAATGTTCCCATTAACTCTTGGTGCCTCCTATTTAATAGCATTTCTTTAAAACTCTTGTGGTTACAAACATTCTTTATGGAAGAGTTATGCAAACATGCAATATTAAACTTCATGACCTGTCATAAATATTGATATGAAAATACTCAATAAAATACTGGCAAGTGTTCTTGGAATCCAAGAACACATCATGAAGATCATCTACCGTGATCAAGAAGGCTTTATCCCAGAGATTCAGAGATGGTTCAACACACACACACACACACACACACACACGTGCACACACACAAAAAAAAACTGTCAATGTAATCCACCACATAAACCAACTGAAAGGAAAAAAAATCCACATGATTATCCTATTTGATACTGAAACAGCCTTCAGCAAAATTCAATATCTCTTCATGATAAAAGACTTGGAGAAATCAGAAATAAAAGGACATATCTAAACTAAAGTAAAATACAGTAATCCAATAGTCAACATCAAATTAAATGGAGAGAAACTTAAAGCAATTCCACTAAAGTTGGGGACAAAACAGGACTGTCTGCTCTGTTTATATCTATTCAATATAGTTCTTGAAGTTATAGCTAGAGCAAGAAGAGAACTAAAGGAGATCAAAGGGATGCAAATTGTAAGGAAGAAGTGAAAGTATCGCTATTTACAGATGATAAGATAGTATACATGAGCGACCCCCACCATACTACCAGGAAATTTCTATAACTGATAAATACCTTCAGCAAAGTGGCTGAATATGAAATAAACTAAAAGACCAAAAAATAGTAGCTCCTTTATACACAAAGGATAAATGAACTGATAAAGAGATTATGGAAGCAATACCCTTCGTAAAAGCCACAAATAATGTAAAATAATCTTAGTGTAACCTTAACCAAGAAAGTGAAAGACCTGTATGGCAGGAACTTCAGGTCTTTAAGAAATAAATTGAAGAGGATATCAAAAGATGGAAAGATCTCTCCTTCTCATAGATAAGATTAACATAGTAAAAATGGGCTTCTTACAAAAAGCAATCTCCAGATTCAATGCAATCCTCATTAAAATGCTAGCACAATTCTTTACAGAACTTGAAAAAACAATAATCAACTTATTGTGAAACAAACAAACAAACAAACAAACAGGATAGCTTAAACAATCCTGTACAATAAAAAGATCTTCTGGAGATATCACCATCCCTGATATCAAGCTGTACTGCAGAACTGTAGTAATAAAAACTACATTGTATTGGCATAAAAGCTGACTGATCAATGGAACTGAATCAAAGACCCAGGTGTAAATACACATACCTATAGCAACCTGGTTTTAGATGAAGAAGCCAGCAATATACAATGAAAAAAAAAAGAAAGCATCTTGAACAAATAGTACTGTTCTCACTGGATGTCAGCATGTAGAAGAATGCAAATAGATCCATATGTATCACCCTGCACAAAGCTCAAAAGTCCAAGTGGAATCAAAGACCTCAACATAAAACTAGATACACTGAACCTGATAGAAGAGAAAGTGGGGAATAGCCTTCCATACATTGGTACAGGAGACAACTTCCTGAATAAAACACCAATTGTGCAGGCACTAAGATCAAAAATTAATACATGGGACCTGATTAAACTGAAAAGATTCTATAAGGAAAGGATACTGTCAAAAGGTCAAAATGACAGTCTATAGAATGGGAAAAGATATTCAGCAACCCCACATCTGACAGAGGCTGATTTCCAAAATATATGAAGAATTCAAGAAACTAGTTATCAACAAACCAAATAATTCATTAAATAAATGGGACAGAGGACTACTTTCATTGTGCCCCAGAGGTTTTCTTGTGTTGTCTTTCACTTTCATTTAACTCCAGAATTTTAGAAAATTTCTTCTTTGACCCATTCATCATTCAATAATGTGTTGTTTAATCTCAGTGAGCTTATTTAATTACTGGTGATTCATTTGTTTTGTTTTTGTATTGTTTTAACCTTTATTGTATTATGGTAGTCTGGGTATATAGAGTTGTTTCTATTTTTCTTAATTTGTTAGTGCATGTGTGTGTGTGTGTGTGTGTGTGTGTGTGTGTGTGTGTCCCAGTTTGTGGTCTATTTTAGAGGAACTGTCGTGGGAGGCTAAGTAAAATGCATATTTTTTGGTGTTTAGGCAGAATATTCTGTAGATATTATTTAGATCCTTGTGATTTATAATGTCATTTAATTCTGATTTTTCTTTGTTTACTTTTTGTCCAGATGGCCTGCCTAATGCAGAAATGGGACATTGAAATCACAATTGAAGTAGAGTGAATCTTTAAGATTATTAGGTATTTTATGGAATTAGGTGAGAAAGAGTAATATCCTCCTGTTTAATTATTCCCTTCATATCTTTTGCTTAACTTTAGTTTGAAGTCTGTTTTAGCAGATATTAGCACAGCAACACCAGATCCCTTCCTTGAACAATTTTCATCCTATTGTCTTGCAAGTTAAGAGGAGATTTTGCAGACAACAGAGAAAAATATTAGTTCATATTGCCTTTATGAGCACTACCTGATCATAGGCCTTTAAAAGAAGGACGTTCTTATTATAATTAGAGAGAAATATGACTGCGGATCACTTCTTGCACATTGTCTTTTTTTGTGGGATCATGAATTTCCTGTATACTATTATTATTATTATTATTATTATTAATATTACTCAATTAAGAAAGTGTAGACTGCATTGTACAGTGTTAAGCTTCATCTTAATAATAAACTTGGATATACATATTTACCAGACTTATATTTCCAAATTATTCCAATTTTATCATAATAACTGTATTTATATTTTTAATACATTAGAAATATATGTTTTATTTTTCCTTTTAACACAGGGCTTATTTTTATTTAAACACTATTGATTACAAGTAACCAGTAGAGCTGCACAGCCTCTCTGGACCATCTGAATTCAGTATCTGCATCTTAGTAAAGATCTACACCATGACCCCAGACAGAATATGGCTACACATTTTAAAAACAAGGCATAGATCCTCTTTACTTTATCATCAGTTCCTTTTTATTGTGTTTGTGAATTTTTGAGTCTGAATATTTTAATATTTATTACAATATGTTGTATACTTACATCAATTATAAAATGAGTTAAATGTGTAACTGAAAAGATCATTGACATTTTAAATAACAGAATGAATTCTAATTTAATTAAAAAAGGCAAAGCTATATTATTATTTAGCTTAAAAGTAGTTGATTAAGTCTTATTTTACCTTTGGTAGCGGTCACTGATTTGAGTGTTAGAAAGTTTTAGAGACATGCTAGGAAATTTGCAAATCAAACATAACACTGCCATTTTAATACAAGAAAAACTAAAATGTTCTAAAGAAATATTCTATTATAGTAAATCAGATGATCCAAATCGATTGAAATGAAAAATCTATTGACAGAAAACTATTTTCGGAGTGAACAGCTGTTGAAGTCAGCTGTTACAATATAAATAAAACAAGCCAAACCATAAGAGTAGAATATTTGAAATTTTGAAATGTAATTATGCCATCTGGAAATAGACTAATCAGAGAATAGAGATTTGAAGAAAAGAAAACCAAAAATAATTTACAAAACAGTAAGACAAATGTGTTATCTGTGCCCTACATCTCACTACTCACTGTCCACAGGAACATTGTGCTGTGTCTATTTCTATGATGGTCTGTGTCTCCGTTACTCCTTTATCTCTTTTAAACTCATGTAGTTGGTGATTTGCTAATATGTACTTTTCATGAATACACTGGATTCTAATTTATAATCCAGATTCAACATCCATAAATCAAGTCCTGAAACAAACCATATACAGAAATTTTCTATATGGACATCACAATGCTAGTTTTTGTACAAGCTGTTCTTCTAGAACAAGGAGCTATATGGAGGGCACAGGGGTACTGGAGAGTGGGAAACAGAGACAGAGACAGAAAGAAAGAGAAGGCTGTTACATACTCTTTTATACTAATTTCTAAAAACTCTTCTTCATGTTTAAGCTCAAGAGTGCTGAGGAACATGCCAAAAACGAATAAAGGAGTCACTACCATATTTATTCATATGAATCAAGCAAAAATGAGACTATGAGTTTAATGTTTTACTATCTCAATGGATGTATTTTGTAACTTCCTAAGGCCTGACACATCACCTAGAGCAGCCATGCTACACAGTACACAAACTCTCCAATAACCATTGCACTCTTTGTGTAAATACCTGAGACCCACCCCTCAAGAGTGAGCTGACCCCTGACACTGCCTGGAGTCCTAGTGACCTAGGATAGAACCAAACATGACTGATGAAAAAAATGACAACATAATGATGCCTAATGATATTCTGCTATACTCATAGATTGGTGCCTAGCCCAATAGTCATCAGAAAGATTTATCCAGTAACTGAAGGGAACAGATGCAGAGAACATTAGGAGGAGCTTAGGGGATCCTGCTGAAGATGGGGAAGAAGAATTATATAAGCCAGGGGAGTCAAGCACACCACAAGAAAACCCACAGAAACAGCTAACCTGGGCTCATAAGTGCTCACAGTGTCTGAATTGACAGCAAGGGATCAGACTGACCTAGGCCCTCTACTTATCTGTAACAGTTGTGTAGCTTGGTCTAATTGTAAGATTCCTAACAGTGTGAGCAGGGGCTGTCCCTGAAGCTTCGGCTGGCTTTGGCAATCTAGTCTTTGTATTGTGCCCTTTTCTGAGCAGAAACAGAGAAGGAGTAGATGAGGAGAGGAAGAGAGGATGAAGGGGAAACTGTAGTTTGGAAGTAAAATAAATAAATAAATTTAATTAAAAAATAAAGAAAAATGAAAAACATGGATAGTTTTACAACATACATAATAGGACACACTTTCATCACCAGGGTATGATAATATTCAAGGAGACCCTTGCCATGATCTACTTCCATGCACCCATTATGCTGTTCCAAACATCTAGAACAAGTAATACCCACGTGGTTCTTTCTTCTGTCTTAGGGTTTGTGCTTTCTATCAGAAAGCCTTCTGCTATATAGTCATCTCACCTATAGAAGTAACCATCTTATTAAATAAGAAACACAGAGCCAATGCAGAGATGAAAGCCCAAGAGGTCAGACCTAAGACCCTTACCCATCACTGCTGCAGCTATCCTCTTCAGCCAAGAGACCTACTTCTTGTGTGTTTGTCTTTATATAGACTTTCTGTTCTGCCTTCTCATTGGTTATAAACCCAACCACATGACTGCCTCTTCACTGCCTGTCTGTACAGACCTCCAGATCTTCTATGGTTGGTATTGAGATTAAAGGCATGTGTCTCCAATGCTGGCTGTATCCTTGAACACACAGAGATCTACCTAGTTCTGCCTACCAAGTGCTGGGATTAAAGGTGTCCACCACCACCGCCCAGCTTTTGCTATGTCTCTGATAGCTCTGATCCCTGGGCAACTTTATTTGTTAACATACAAATAACATTTTAGTACAAATAAAATATCACCATACTTACCTTTCAGAATTCTAGAAGCCAACCTTAAATAATCATTTTCAGTGACCATTTAAGAGAGAAGAGGGATTCTATGAGCAAGGGGCATCAAGATCATAATGGGGGAAATTTGCAGAGACAACCAAACCAAACTAGTGGGAACTCATGAACTGTGGACCAACAGCTGTGAAGCCTCCATGGGACTGGAATAGGCCCTCTGCATAGGCAGGACACTTGTGTAGCTTGACCTGCTAAAGGAGCCCCCTGACAGTGGGATCAAGATCCATCCCCAGTGAGTGAGGGGGCTTTTTGGAGCCTAGTGCCTATGGTGGGACAGCTTGCACAGCCTTGGTGCAGGGAGCAGGGGCTTGGACCTGCCTCAACTAAATGTACCAGGCTCTGCTGAGTCCCCATGAGAGGCCTTGCCTTGGAGGAGGTGGGAATGGGGGGTGGGGTTGGGGGGAAACCTGGGGGATGGAAGGAGGGAGGAGAAGGGGATCTGTAGTTGGTATGCAAAATGAATAGAAAATTTCTTAATAAAAAAGAAAAGAATTCTAGGAGCCAGGCAGTGGAAGCACACGCCTTTAATACCAGCACTTGGGTGGCAGAAGCAGGCAGATCTCTGTGAGTTTCAGGTCAGCCTGGTCTACAGAGTGAATTCCAGGACAACCAAAGCTACACAGAGAAACCCTGTCTCTAAATAAATAAATAAATAAATAAATAAATAAATAGATAGATAGATAGATAGATAAGTAAGTAAGTAAGTAAGTAAGTAAGTAAGTAAGTAAGTAAGTAAGTAAGTAAGTAAGTAA
>CABHPH010108152.1:7068-18332 GCA_902168325.1 Peromyscus nudipes | reverse complement strand
AATAAATAAATAAATAAATAAATAAATAAATAAATAAATAAATAAATTGATTTGGGGACCTGGAGAGATGGTTCAGCATTTAGAAGTACTCTTAAAATATATGCTGTTCCTGAGGACCATTGTTCAATTTCCAGCACCTTGTAGAAGTTTATAAATGCTATAACTCCATTTCTGGGGACCCAACATGCTCACATAGACATATATGCAAGCAAAACAACAATGCACATAAAATTAAAAAAATGAAACAGTACATTGAAAAATAAAAGTGAGATCTATGAAGATGTTTATAAAGCAATAAAAACTAAAACAAACAATATTTTAAAAATGTTTTGATTAAAGAAAATATTTAAATAAAAGGAGAGTTTATTAATATATTTTATAAAGTATATGTGATTTAATATAATTATGCCAAACAGCTAAGGAATGAAAATTGAGAATCTAAAATTCTGCCTGTAAATTTCTTAAAATAGCATTTATTATTTATAGTTTAATGTATTTTTTGGATAAAGTTTACCAATTTGTCCATGATTAAATTAATTAAGTATATATATATGTGAAAGAGGATTTTTGTTGACTGTTAAATTGTGATAAATAAATAAATAAATAAACAAACCCGACCTAGACATCTATGTAAAATTTGCTCTTTGAGGGTGGAAGATGGTCTGATAGAGTCTATTCCACTAAGTTAGGTCTAATGCATTGGGTGCTTTACCACAAACACCATGGAAAAATATTACTTTTAAACATTATTTGAAGTCATTTAAGGGATAATTTCATAATCACTAAGTTACATTATTTGGAGAATTCTATAACATATTTCTTTTAATTGATGATGAATACATGGATAGCTGACTGTGATATAACTATATGATGTCTAGTTTATGTTTGTCTGGAATCTTCCCATTGGTATAAAAACAGACACATTGATTAATAGAATTGAATTGAAGACCCTGACATCAATCCAAACACCTAGGAACATCTGAGTTTTAACAAAGAAGCTAAAATTATACAATGGAAAAAAAGAAAGCATCTTCAACAAATGGTGCTGGCATAACTGGATGTTGACATGTTGAAGAATGCAAATAGATCCATATCTATGGCCATGCACAAATCTCAAGTCCAAATGGATCAAAGACCTGGACATAAATCCAGTTATATTCAACCTGATAGAAGAGAAAGTGGTAAATAGCTGGCCTTGAATGCATTGGCACAGGAGCCCACTTCCTAAATATAACACCAGTAGCACAGACACTGAGAGCAATTAATAAATGGGACTTCCTGGAACTGAGACGCTTCTGTAAGGAAAGGACATGATCAATAAGAAAAAAATGGCAACCCACAAAATGAGAAAAGATGTTTACCAACCTCACATTTGACAGAGGGCTGACCTCCAAAATATATAAAGAACTCAAGAGACTAGATATCAAAATGCCAAATAATCCAACTAAAAAAATGTGCTACAGATCAAAACAGAGAATTCTCAACAGAAGAATTTCAAATGGCCAAAAGACATTTAAGGAATTGCTCAACATCCTTAGCCATCATGGAAATACAAATCAAAATGACCTGTCAGAATGGCTAAGATCAAAAACACTGATGACAGCTAATGTTAGAAAGGATGTGGAGTAAGGAGAACTCCTCCATTACTGGTGAAAGTGCAATCTTGTACAGTCACTCTGCAAATCAGTATGGTGGTTTCTCAGAAAATTGGAAATCGATCTACCTCAAGGACCCAGCAATACTACTCTTGGACATATACCCAAAAGATGTTCAACCATACCACAAGGACATTTGCACAACTGTGTTCATAGTAACAGTATTACTAACAAGTAGAACCTGGAAACAAATTAGATGCCCCTCAACTGAAGAATGGATAAAGAAAATGTGGTACATTTATACAATGGAGTATTACCTTCTCAGCCTTGATGCCAGGGGGAGGGGCTTAGACCTGCTCCAACTTGGTTTGCCAGCCTGTGTTGACTCTTCAATGGAGGCCTTACCCTTATGAGGAGGGGATAGGGGAGAGAACTTGAGGGGAGCAGGAGAATGGGAAGGTGGGGAAACTGTGGTTGGTATGTAAAATGAAAATTTTTTAAATAAATAAATAAAACCCACTTGCCACAGATCCATCCTTCCATACATACCCAATTTTATGTTCCTTCTTTTTCCAGCACACTGAGTAAACTTTGTGCTATCCATATACTCTTGATTTGCATCCTTCACTGGAGTCAGGTCTACCCATCAAGACCCACTGTCAATACAGAAAATAGATTTTACATCTCTCAGCATCTATCAACTGCCAATAATTTCTCAACTGGAGATGGTACTTCATGTCTTATTCATATTTTATCAACTGATATTAACTTATATGTGCAACTCTGTGGATGTATGCCAAAGATTCAGCTATAAAACTCTGGGTTTGAAAAGATTTAGTAAGAAAACTTTACCGTCTTGACTTCAGAGAGCTAACATTACATGTAATGATCACATGCACATATGAAATTATAATTTCAAATACAATGTGTGACTTTGTAAGCCTAATATCCCTGCTAGAGAGTCTTAAAGTTTAAGATTCAGAAGAGACTTGAGATTTCCATTTCAAGTAGAAAGGCTTCAATACAGTCATAAATATGTGTTTGAGATTTAATTTCAACTGATGGGGAGTGGTGGTTGCACTCACTGTTCATCTGCCCTTCACTGCAGCTACCCCTATCTCCTTACCTTTGTGTGACAGGTTTTTGCTATATAGTACAAGAGCTCCTTGAAGTTATGATCCTACAGCCTTGGTCACTCAAGAGCTGAGATAAAAGACATGTGCCATCACAACATCTGAAGTTTTAATGTTTTGATGTATGTGAGTGAGTGTATGTGTTTGTAAGGGTGCATGTGTACATGTGCATGTGTACATGTGTACTAGAAGCTGATTATTGGGTGTCTCCTCTATTACTCTCCATCCTTGCTTTTGAGGCATTATAGCACAATAAACCTGAAGTTCATTCATACAACTAAGCTAAATGGCTGATGAACTTCAGAGATTTTCCTGTCCATCTTGACAAAATTGGTGTTATAGGCGTGTGTCGCCATGTATGGACTTTTATGTGAGTTCTGGTGATCCGAACTCATATCCTCATGTTTGTATGACAGGAATTTCTTTCTGAAATATCTCCCCAACTCCTCATGTTGTCTTCATAACATCCCTTTAATTCTTAAAAAACAAAAACAAAAAATAAACAAACAACAAAAAAATGCCTTCTTTTACTCAAGACATAGTTGCAGTTTCCATTTTCTTGTTATTGATTAATATAACCCTGGCTACTGATTTGTTCTAAGATATCAGAAGAATATGAAGAATCTTCCAAAGGCATCCTTTTACTTATTTTAATTATTCAAAGGACACACAGGAGGAAAAGTAGCAGACATTGAGCTGTGTTCATTTCCTGGAAATGTTTGTCAGTAGCTTCCAACAAAAATGATATGCTGAAAAAGTGAGGTCTTGCCTAAAGTATGCTAAAAGCAAATGAAAAGAATAATGTTGAGTAATTGATGCTTAATTTGAATTAAAAATGCCATATTTGAACAGCTAAAATAGTACTACTAATGATTAAGAAAACCAACAACTTTTCTCACTGATTAACTGATGGATTTGTACCTTTTCACCACTGTATTTACTAAAGCAAAGTTTATTTTATGCAATGAAGAGTGGAATGTATGAGCCAAAGTAGATCAATTTTCCTCATTTATTACTCAGGAAAAGTATATAACAGGAGTGTAGACTACAAACCAGGCTTAGCTGCATAGACTATAATCCCAGAACTGAGAATGTATATAGGAGGATTGCCATAAGTTTGTGGCAAGCTTGGTCTATATTGTGAGTATTTGTACTTTGGCCAGCTATGACTGTTTATCAAAACTAATGTTTTACCTACAAAACTATATAATATCGCATAGTAGATGTTAAAATAGTCTCACATGTAAACATCTCAAAATAAAAAAGAACTAGAGAATCTGAAAATTGATTGTTTCAGATTTTAAGTATATTATGTTGAAGATGCTTAACATAATATTTGCTTGATATTTTTGAATATAAAATAGAGGATACCAAACTGGAGAAGGGAGGTCTGAAATTTAGCAAGTAACACAAACCAGGGTCTTATGTGAGATTTTTTTAAGAGGTATTATAGAGTATTATTCTAAAGTGTGTTACTTTTGTTTATGTTGCAGTTGTTTAACACCTGATGGTCTAAGAAGGAGCAAAACAGTCAATAATGAGGCGAGTCTGGCAGAATAAATAGATGGAAATCTGGGAGGAAAAGAAGAAAGCAAGAGAACAAGGAGAGGAGGAAGCTATCTAGGGGCCAACCACACAGCCACACAGCCAGCCATGGAGTAAGATTTAAAGTAAGATTCCAGAAGTAAGAAAGGGAGGAAGCTCAGAGGCAAAAGGAATATGGGAGTAATTTACAGAAAGATGGCTGGAAACAAGCCAAGCTAAGGCCAGGCATTTATAGTTAAGAATAAGCCACTGTCCATGATTTATTTGGTAGCTGGGTGGTGGGCCTCCAAAGATAAAAGAGCAAAGTCAACCAACAACATTTTGGTGTTCCAATGTGGGCCTTAGAAAGCTGAAGAACAAAGAATTTTTACCATATTAACTAGTGAATTCCAGAAGTGGTTGTGTGATAAAGGACATGATGGGAATAATATGTTGACAACATTTAGTTGCGCTCTGTCCATCTATTAGTTGTATAGTTACGTATTGGTAGAAAATCTTGTTTTTATATGTGGGAAGTTTCATAACTCAAATTTGAATTCATATTTTCCTCATTCCTAAAGAAAAAAAAAAGATGCAGCCTCTTTCCGCTGTCACCCTCAGTGCTTTTCTGTACCTGGGATCTACTGTGGAATGTCTTTCTGTACGCTGTGAATGTGTGTGGCTCCCATTGGATTATAAATAAAGCTGTTTTGGCCTATGGCAAAAAAGCTTACAGTCAGGTTGGAAATCCAAGCAGAGATATAGAGAGAAGGGCGGAGTTGGGAGAGACACGTGCCTGCCCACTACCAAAGGAGCAACAAGATGCCAGCAGACGAGTAACACCATGGCCATGTGGCAACATATAGATGAATAGGAATGGGTTAATTTAAGATGAAAGAGCTAGCTATCAAGAAGCTAAAGCCATATGCCATACAGTTTGTAATTAATATAAGCCTCTGAGTGATTATTTTATAAGCAGCTACAGTGTCGTGGGTGGGAGAGATTCGTCCAGACCACAGGGCTTGGCAGGACCAGAGAAACCTTTGGCTATAGGGATCAGGTGTGAAAGAACCATATAAGCTGAACAAGCTATGTTCCACAGAACACAAATTTGATGGAAACACCTCCAGATTTCAGACAATGCTTAGCTACTAGATTCAATTTTCAAAGACATTGTGTTTTCTTTTCCCATTTCTTATAAAACAGGAATAGAGACTAGGAATCTAGCACTTGACATCTCACTCTAATTACGTTTGTTTCTCACAATCAAGCACATGCATGCATACACACACACACACACACACACACACACACACACACACACACACACACGGGATTTGTTGATAATTACTTATTTTCCTAGCACAGGAGAGGTGAGGACAGGCAGATCCTCAGTACTTACTGGCCAGGTAGTGTAGCCTAACATGTGAGATCCAGGTCAGTAAGAGACCCTGTTTCAAGCTGGGCGGTGGTGGCGCACGCCTTTAATCCCAGCACTGGGAGGCAGAGCCAGGCAGATCTCTGTGAATTCAAGGCCAGCCTGGTCTACAGAGTGAGTTTCAGGAAAGGCTCCAAAGCTACACAGAGAAACCCTGTCTCAAAAAACCAAAAAAAAAAAAAAAAAAAAAAAGACTGTTTCAAGAAGACAAGACAGATAGGACTGTTGAGGAAATACACAAGGTCTCCCTCCACCTTTGAGAGAACATGAAAATCCACACCCTCACACATTTGCATACACATGTTTGAGCACTAACACATACACAAGTAAACACTCATGTAGGCTCACACACAGAAATTATTCCCAGAATTTATTCAGAGTACAATTTAATCTGCAAGCTCTGTGACTGCTTTCCTTAAGTAGAGATATGGACAATTTACCACTGTAGAAAAATAAAAAGAGATGAGGGGAAAAAACACTGAAGATGTTCACAAGAATGAGTTTGGAAAGACTATACTTGAAAGGTGATAAGGATGTTTCCTACAATGTACAAATATTAAAGGGGTCAGAAAGAATAAAAATCTAGTTTTAAGATGGGAAAAGTTAGCAGACTGCACAATTCTTGCTTAATATTCCTATGATCAGCAAAGTAGAAATCAAGGTACTCAGCTTGAACAAAACTATGGTGGAATTTTGAGCTCAGGATAAAGGTCAAAACTTTGCTGTGTGTGAAGTAATCTATTAAATCAATAGGACAAAAGCACAAAGGTTGCAAAAGATGAATGGAGAGACAGATGAAGTTCGCCAGGCGCCACTTGTCATGGGTCAGGTCCAAGATGCTTAGTAATCTTCATTGGTAAATTACAACACAGTGTAGAGGTGGGATGGCTGACCCTGTGCATTTGCAATGTGGAAGGGTTAGGAAAGGTGGTTTGTATTTAAAAACAGAGAAGAGTTTGGTTAATGGCCGGGTGTAGCATTGGTTATATTTTTGTCTTTAACAATGGGGAGGAACAAGGTTCTCTGTTTGGGTTAATCAAGACAATAACATAGACAAAAACAATTACAAATTTGAATGCCTGTCAGGGGATCATGGCAAAAATGCAGAAGGACTCTCTGGTTTTAAACTTTGCTTCCTCCCACAGCATTCCCATTGATGGCGTCACTGTGATTGCCCATCTTACCGGTATAACTGGTCTCATTTATTTCAATTCTCATGAATTACAACTTTTTACAACATTCGTCATTTTTATTATATAATTTTTATTTTATTCAGAACATAAAATTTTCAGTTCTTTAATTCTCTATGATTTAAACGTGTGAATACGAACTACATATATTGTATTTAATCATTATAAAAGCAGCCAGATGTGGCAGACTGAGTGGTATTTTTATGAATTTTCTGACTAATAAAACTGAGATTTTTCAGAGGAGTCTTTGTCCATAAAATATGGTAGAGAGCTACCAAAAGCAAAATCCTACAGTTATAATACTAAAGAATGTAAATGACATTTATAAGTTTGAATCTCTTTGGGGATGAAAACTATATGCCAAATTCTATTCTTTTTTTTGCTGTTGTTACTGTTTTCTGGCCCTGGAGACTGAACCCAGAGGGCCTGAAGGTTGCTAGAAAAATACACTACAACTGATCCAAAACTTTAAAACTTTCTCATTAGTTAAATTTGTTCTTTGATAATTTCATGCATGTATGCAATAAATTCTGATTACTCTTACTTACAAATACATTTTATCTTACTCCCAAGCCTGTTACTCTGTCAGCCCTACAAAGCCTTTCTTGCTTCTTGGCCCTTTGATTTGTTTTGTGACCCTCCTGAGCTTATCATCGTCATCCGTATGACCACGGCTTTGAAACTTCTGGGTACACTACTAAAGACAACGAATCCTCCTTCTCCTCTACCCCATCTCCACATGTATTAAGAATTAAGTTGCCAAGATTAGCGTTCAGCTGCAGTTTGGGAGTTTCTTGTCTAACTTCCCTAGGGGAATCACAAGGGTGTGCCACCATGCCCAGCTTATTGAATTTTATAATCCAACTAATTGCATTCATTAATTCTTTCATTCACATAATATTTTGAACTATTTAAATTATTTTAAAATGCCGCATATGTTGGTGCACACTTGTCCTCTCAGCTTTTAGGAGGCAGAGGCAAGAAGATCACTGCAGGTTTGAAGTCAGTCTGCTCTGCATACTGAGTTATGGGCCAGCCAGGTTCACATAGTAAGAACCTATATCAAATCAAACAAAAATATTTTAGTGTATACAATTTTCTTTTAATCTCTCTTAACTCTGAGAAAATAAGAGGGTCCTTACAAACCCATCTCTGTCATGTATTTTATCATGGTATATCCTGACTAACAAATTCAAGACCAAATCCATATGTTTTCTCTTTACATTCATTAGTAAAACCTCAACCTCAGTTCAGACACTCATCTCCTGTGCTCATTCCTGAGGATGAATTGCAATGTGCTGAAGATGTATTACTGTGCTATCACACACCTACGTTTGTAGTTTTCTTTTAAGTTAGGGGACCTGAATAGTGATTTACAAGCTCTGAAAAGTGACAAAAACTAACTGCATTCAACTCTTTTGCCTTATGTAATTCCAAATTGCCTCTTCCCCTGTTTCTTTAATGAGAGAGCTATGCTGGAATGAAGCAGGGGCCATTAATCAGAGCAGCACAGTCAAGACTCAGGTCATTTCTCAGAGAACGTATTTAGGTCATAGTCACTCATCTCTTCGGATCATTAGCAACACTGATTTTGCTCTTGGTAACTAACGGGCATTTCTCCTGCACTGTATTTTAAGCGCTGCCCCACTCCTGCACTATTCTTAGCGAGTCACACTTTGCGAAAGGCTCACCGCCAGCCTCAACACAGCCAGATACTCTTGCTGATAAACTAGACTTGCTATGTGTTTGTTTTATTCTGGCCCCCAAATATTTAGATAAGTAACATTTTGCCATTATGAGTTTATTTCCTTTCAGACTAAGTATGTCTAAAACTTACTTTCAAAAAATGTCCAATGACTTTAAAAATGAAAAAGAAAGAAAAATAAAATAAATATGTCTAGAGAGGTTTGTCCTCAACTGAGCAATTAATTTTCTCTGCAGGCACCTCGGAACTCTGCCTCTTAGAGTAAACATTAAAGAGCATCAGTGCAGCTAAACAGATCACCTTTTAAAGACAACATGGCTGAGTTCTAATCCTAAATGAGCCTCTACCTCTGGAAATAATGTCTCAAAAATCGGTAAGCTTACAGGTGGAATGCCTCCGAGTCCCACACCCTACTACTTTCCATGCATCAACCTCCAACTTGGGTGGAGACTTCCCACTCTACCAGTCCACACAGACTGCTAGAAGTCGAGGTGGGCTCCCCTCCTACCAAACTCCCATCTCTCCTACTCTCTCAGCGTCTGCCCACCTATTCACAGTCCCATACTCTCCTAATTGCCGTATCCCAGCTCTCAACTGGGGCAGAGACACCCTGCTCTACCAGAGACTATGGAGACTACGACAGTTGTCCAGCAACCCTGTTTCTAGTCCAGCATCACCCTAGTGTCCCTGACCCAGCCTTAAACTGGGACAGAGACTTCCTGCTCTACCAGAGAACACGGGGGCTTCTCAAAGTCCAGGTGGGCCGCCATCCCACCAAACTCTCCCAGTCTCCCACTCTCTTGGCATCTGCCTACACTATCCCTCATTCTGGCCCCTTATAGTCACTTTATCTCAGCCCCTAAATGTGGCAAAGAATTCCTGCTCTGTCAGAGACCACTCTGGCTGCCTGAAGTCTAGGCCCAACTTGAGTGAATATCTCCTTCCTCAACTACAGGCCACAACAACCAGAGGACCAGAGAAGAAATAAAAACCAAGGACAAAACACCCACCCAACAAAAACAAACTCAAAAATCAGCACCTAGACCTATAATCAACCTAAACCCAGATTCCTAGACACCAGTATAAGAACACAATCAACAACAGCTATGACAATATGTTACCACCAGAACCCAGCTATCTTATTATAACAAGCACTGAATATTTCAACACAGCAGAAGCACATGAAAAGGACCCAACTTTATGAAGATGATGGAGATGACTGAGGTCATTAAAGAAAACCTGAAAAGACAGATGAACAATTGGAAGAGAGGAATACATCCTTAAAGAAAGCCAAGTAAAAGAAAGAAAGTAAAATAGCTGAAGGAAATGAATAAAACTGTTCAAGACATGAAAATTGAAATAGAAAGAGTAAAGGAAATACAAACTGAGTAAATTTTGAATATGAAAAATCCATGTAAGCAAACAGCACCTGTATACATAAGCGTCAACAACAGAGTACAAGAGTTGGAAGAGGAAATCTCAGGTGTTGAAGATACAACAAAAGAAATAGTTACATCAGACAAATATAATGCTGAATCTAAAAAAAAAAAAAAATCTCTGACTCAAAACATCCAGGAAATCTGGGACACTAGGAAAAGACCACACCAAAGAATAATAGGAATAGAAGAAGGAGGAGATGTGGTGATATTTTATTTGTGCTTTAATAAAGCTTGCCTGGAAATCAGGGGGAAAAGCCAGCCATTTTAAGTAAACAAGGAGTCAGGCAGCACATGCCCTTAATGTGATCACTTAGCAGGCAGGGTCTCTGTGTGTTCAAGGCCATACTAATGAACAAAGCCAAGCATTGTGACACAAGCCTTTAATCCCAGTACCAACCATAGAGACCTGGAGGTCTGTACAGACAGACAGTGACAAGGAAGTGAGGTAGCTTGGCTAAGATAGCCAATGAGAGGGCAGAACAGCAAGGCAATAAAGGTAAGACAGGAAGTAGCTTGCATGTGGATGCCGCAGAGTTGGAGAGGCGAGGTTGGCTGGTGGCTCACCCTGTTTCTCTGATCTCTAAGGCTTTCACCTCTATATAATTGGATCTGTGCTTCTTATTGAACAAGACCACTTAGAAATTCATCTACAAGGAGATTCCCAGTTTAAAGGCCCAGAAAATATTTTGAACAAAATCACAGAAGAAAAATTTCCTAAGCTAAAGAAGGACATGCCTATACATATACTAGAAACTTATGGAATATCAAATAGATTGGACCAGATAAGAAAGGCCACGCACCACCTAATAATCAAAACACTAAGCATATAGAGCCAAGAAAGAATATTGAAATCTGCAAGGGAAAAAGATCACATAACAGAAAAGGGCAGACCTATTAGAATTACACCGAACTTCTCAATGGAGAATCTAAAAGCTAGAAGGGCCTATAAAGATGTCCTGCACACTCTAAGAGATCACAGATGTGAGGGCACACTATTAAACCCAGCAAAATTTTCAATGACCCAAGATAAAGAAAACATGATATTCGATGATAAAATCAAATTTAAACAATATCTGTCCACAAATTCAGCCTTATAGAAGTTATTAGAAGGAAAACACCAATGGAAGGAGTTAATCACACCCATGAAAGTGCAGGAAATAAATTTCACACCAGCAAAATCCAAAGAAGAGAAATCTCTCTCTCTCTCTCTCTCTCTCTCTCTCTCTCTCTCTCTCTCTCT
>CABHPH010108150.1:46706-57483 GCA_902168325.1 Peromyscus nudipes | reverse complement strand
TGTGTGTGTGTGTGTGTGTGTGTGTGTGTGTGTGTGTGTGTGTGTGTACCTGTGCCTAAGAAATCCAAAAGAGGACATCAGATCCCCTAGATCTGGAGTTATAGGCATTTGTTAGCTGACCAACAAGGATTCTGGAAACTGAACTCAGGTCCTCCAGAAGAGCAGCAAGTGCTCTTAACCTCTGACCCATCTCCCACCTCCCCATCTTGATTATTTTTAATGTTATTATTCAGTTTGATGCAATGAAAGATTTATTCTTTGTCCAAAATGTCTGTGAGTACATTCTAAAGCTGCAATTGTTAGGAAAATTCTGGGCTGAGCATGAAAGCGTGAACTCTAACACAGACATCTCGACATGCATCGTCCTCTCATTATGGGGTGTTAATCCCCCAGGGCCTTCATATCCCAACTAAAACTGAGGTTGGTGCTATCTCTCTTCCCCTCCCTCATAAACTCCACTGTATGATCTTTTCTGTTCTCAGCTGGTCAAAGCAAAGCCATAAGGCTCAGGACGACTTTCTCTGATGAAATGTGTGCAAGGCTGTATGACATGCTGGGAGAGCTCTGCCAAACCATGCTTCCCTTGCTCAGTCTAAGCGGATGACACAGAGAGAAGGTTATAGGCATTGCTTATCCTGGAAACAGCTATTTCCAGGCCTTCCAATTCAATTTCAACAAAAACGTATTAAGTGTATACTGTTATTAAGTATATAATGTATGCCCAGCACTGTTGGGTCAATTCTGTCCAATAGAATTTTCTGTGGCAATGTGAATGTTCTATATCCACCATGTCCAATATGGCAGCCATCAGGTCATGTGGCTCCTGAGCATTTGAAATGTGGTTACTGTGACTGAAAAACTGAATTTTCATTTGTTTAATATTAATTGATTTTAAATTAAATTTTAATAGCAACATGGGACTTGTGCCTACCATTAGGGGCAGTGCAAGATTAACAAAAAGGTTTGACAATGCACAGAGTAACTAAAGAAACATGCTTTCTTTTTTTAGTTAAAAAAATTATTAATATGTGTGTTCGTGTGTGTGTGTGTGTGTGTGTGTGTGTGTGTGTGTGTGTGTGTGTATGAATGTGTGTGGGCATACACACTTGTGTGTGAGCGTACATGCTATGGCATGCATATAGAGGTCAGAAGGCAACTTTGTGGAGTCTGTTCTCTCCTTCTACCCTTACCTGGTTTCTAGGGATTGATCACCAGGCTTCTCAGGCAAGCGCGTATCCCCATTGAACCATCTCACTGGCCCAAGACTCTTGCTTTCTTGAAGCTTGTATTCTATTATTTTTAAAGGGACAGGAAGAGACAAAAAGTAAAATGCATGGTCAGATAGGGAGGGGCACACGAGGAAAAAAAAGCCAGAATGGAGTTCGGAGAGGTCAGGATTCTAAATGGAGTGCTGTGCTTAGTGGTCTGCAGGCCCAGTCAGGTCCTGGGGAGGCAGACCTCTGAGACTCGGTTTTAGTCTGGCCTGCAGCAAACTGTAGCGTCCTGCCCACACTGCATTTGAGTCATCTATGAATCAGGTGTCTGATTTGGATGATTGCTTTTATCCTTCTCAGCTCTGTACTCCAAATGCACCACTTCTCACTTGCTCCAATAATGAGGAATAATGTGTGTCTTAATGGAGCTTCTCCATTAAAAGGTTTTGGAAATAATATATAAAATTAATGGTTTACAAGAATAGTTTTAGACACTTGAAAACATAGCTAACCTAAAGACCTTCGATGCACCGTGAATACATTCACTCCCTGACTAAAAATGAATCCCAAAATTGGTTTTGATTTTTATTTAAAATTCAAATGTCTGATGTCCTTAAATTGAACAAATGATATTTTAAAATATCTCTATCAGCCTCTAGCATCTGCAGATTGCGATTTGCATTTTGAAATTGGCTGCTTGAAATGAAGGAGACCGAGCACTGGCATTCTTCTTTCCTTTCCTCCTGTTAGCTAATGAAATGCGAGAGGTCAACCCTTTGTCCTTAAATTAGTTCCCATAAAAATCTTTTTGTACTTTGCAGCTTGTTATGATGGCTTGCGACTGAAGGAAGCGTTGCCATTAATTATGTCTTTGTTGAATATGGATATCTATTCAGAGTTAGTTGAACAGTTTCAAACAAAATTAGCATCCAGCTTTGGGCTGGTTATCAAGACTATTTTTCTCTTTTCTCCCCTTTTCTTTTTTTCTTTAATTTTTTTTAAATAGCTGTGAGAATGCTGTTCGGCAAGTGCGTATTATCTAATATATTCAGCTTTTGGTTGCTACTTTTTCCAGATGAAGATGAGCTTAATTGAGGTTGTGCTTTTAAGTTTGTAGAGCCCTTCAGCATCTCACACAAAGGCATGTAGAGGCTTTTCATTTGTCTTGAGTATGTTTCAGATGTACAAATATTATTTACTTTAAGCTCCAAATCAAAAGGTGTGCTGTAACTGTGTTAAATAAAACATTACTCAAGACTGAAATATATATATAAATTGAAAGCAAGCCGTTCCCCCTCATTATCAAAATTATTTATGTGGCAGGAACTCAGTGAGTGAATTTTAGGGCTTATACTGGGGGAACTGTTTGACAACACAGTCCAAGCACTTAATGAAGAAATTGATCCCCAGTCCCCTGAAGACAAATATTACAAATCTACCATGCAGCTAAGCTATGAAGTCAGCTCCCTGTTTCACCAGCCTGGTGCATGAATACGATGAGTCTAAAACTTAACCCTGAAGAAGTGAAGTGTTCATCGGTGGGACGTACTCAAGTACACACATCTACGGGGGAACTTAGGGGGAAAAAGATAAAGATATTCAGCTACAGCCTCAGCCTACTCACACCCGTTTGTAGGATGAGGGTCACAAAGGCAGAAGAAGGGATTCTATTCTATGAACGTCTAAATCAAAATATTAGAAATTATTCTTCATCCTGGGCAATGTGGGAAAAAATTGGAAAATAGGATAAAATCTCTTTTTGTTTTTAATAAGACCAACAAAGATTCCACAAGTATTGCACTAGCAAAAGTAGATTAACTGGCTTAGGAACGAAATTTTCAAACAGTCCAATGGATGAAAATTATTCCCTATTATAGAGAAAACAAAGGGTATAGGACTCATTGTTCTTCTGACGAGGGTCTTGTGTATCTTTAAAATATTTTGTGTGGATTTTCCTTCCTTTCATTTTCTTCTGTCTCCTTCCCCGAGTATGGAACCAGTGTCGCTTGTTGTTAAGCATTCCCTGGGAAGAGGCGCTAACCTTGTATTGCTTTTAAGTATAATGTACATTTTTCATTTTAAATGGGGGCTCATAATGACATTGTGTAGAAGGGATTCCAGGCCTCTCTGGTTATCACCATGTCTCCTTGAGCTGCGCTTCGGGGGAAAAAAATGCGAAGAAGGTAGCTCTCTGGAATGAATAAATTCTGTAGCCTGCCTGTAATTATTTATTAAAATAGATTAAAGAAATAGACTAAAAAGGAACCTGCCACCCGTGTTAGAGAGAACAATATAAGAGGACACAGAAAGGGAAAATTAACACCAGGGAGGAAAGAATGTAAGATATGTGTGTTCTATAATACAGCCATCTCTGCATTGTTGGCTCCCAGGCAGACACACTCCTGGGTTTTTCATTTGGCAGGGTGGGCTGTGCTAATGAAAACGTGGGTTACTAATACGGATGTGTATGTCTCTAATTAACATTAGAATTGAGTGGTAAACATAACCAGGAGAGAATTCAAGAGAGAAATTGGCTAAAAGAAGCCAGTGTATCAGGGGGGAGGGGAAGGAGGCGGGTTCGAAAGAAGAACCCGTCAGCCTGTTCTTCAGATGGGTTTAATTTTGTCACTTGAGTCAAAATTGGAAACCCGTCTTCTAGTACAATTGCTTCCGTGTTTAGTGGGTGTTGCAGACTCTTTATTACAGGGGAATTTTTATAAACTTGGCACCTCATCATCAAGCCATCTTGGGGGTCAACTTCCCACTTGTGCTTTTAGCTGGAAAGCAAGTACTTTTTATAGCGTCTCTGATACATAAGATTCACCGTAGGTTCTGAGACGAGCTTTCAAACTTAATCCCTCACCGAAGTACTCATTTGTCTATTCATCTTTAAACTGCTGCTTCTGTTAACTTCCATCAGATTCCATAGAGTTCTTTAACATAGCAACAAGATAAACGTAGGTCTGTGTTGATTCTGTGTTTTTTCTTATTACTGTGGTGCCTGTTTGTGATGCTTGGGGGTGAGTACAGTAAGAAATGGGAGAGAAGCTTCTCTTCTGTTGTAGATGCTGATATTATTTGTGCATTCCTTTTAAAAATACCAAATGCATCATTGGAAATGCTATTTGTGGGTAGTTACACTAAAATATTTTGAACCGTATTTAAATCATATTTAGCTAAAGAAAACAAAAAAAAGTGCCACCTATTTTTTTTTAAAGAAATGCTAGCATCTATTTTTACTGTTTTATTTCAACTTTCCCATGATATTTGGATGGATTAATATGTTATGATGTTTATGTAATGAAAAACAGAATACAATTGCACATATTAAGAGGAAAAATGTTTCTTTTAGGAAAATGAACATTTTTGTCTTTTTCTTACATTTTAAAAAATTATTTTAATCAAAATAACAACATGCCTCATTGGAAAAGCTGGTATGTTTAAAAACAACTGGCATTTGATTTCCTTTTTTATTCACAGGGCTAATCTAACCTACATGCTTTGGAGTCAAAAAAAAAATGCCTCCACATTCTTTTAGCCATAGGAATACTTGAGAATTTCAGCAAAGCTCAAGTATGATCCTGTGTTTAATCAATTTAAGGATGACTCTCTTTCTTTGTAAGATTTAATGCTTAGCCCCCAAAATGTATCAAAAGAAAATTTACATTTCCGGTGCAATTGTTAATTTGTTAGGGGGGAATGCATACAAATGTACCTAGAGAAATGCTTTGCATCTGCAACATAGTCAGCTGCAGGCCCGGCGGGCTTCTGAGCTCTGTGCAGTAAACCGAGAGCCTGCGGCTTGCCAGTTTTGAGGCTCAGAAAAGCAGAGAACTCATGAAAATGCACAGCCTGAATTGTCATCGCAGTGGGTCGCCTTGCCACAAAGTTATTGCCAGGGGGACAGTGTTCATTAGCTCCACCAATATTGTACTTCTGTTTATCTATTACCATCTTAACAGAGTAAATCATTCCAGTTCTTCCCAGATCCAGTCCCTTCCCTCCCTCCAAAACCCAACATTTGTTATCCATTAATGGGGAAATGCTCCAGGACAAGGGTAATAGCTTAAATTGAATTTTCCTAATGATTTAGTGAATCCTAGCACACATTTTTACTTTGTTGTTTAGACTCAAGAAGGCATAAAATCTTCACCATCTATTTATCACATAGTTATTTTAATGTAAACATGTGTCCATTTAGATGAAGTGTTTTCATTATTAAGCTAATTCCAACATGTCTCAGACAGACCATGAGAAGGGGGCAGAGCTCCGGCTGACAGTACTGAAACCTGCCTGGGCTCAGCCTGCTGGCAGATACGTCTTCATTAGGTTTTGTCATTCACCGGTGGCAAATGCTGTATAAATGGAATGACGATCAGGCCTGCCTTGATAACTTGTCTTATCTCATTAGTTTTCACATCAAAGTTAATCAGCAATGTGAATTGTAATTGCTAGAGGAGACAATGCGTAGATCGCTGGTCGCCCCCCCTCCCCATGGCATCTTGAAACATCAGCAGGCTGGTTGGAGCAGATAGGCTCGGAAGGAAAATGATGTGGAAGGCATAATAAGCAAGCTGCTCAGAATTAATGAGCTAACCCAATAAGAAAAGAATGGCCAATCAATGTGAGTTGGGCAAATATAATTTAGAAATAATTGCTTGATTGGTTGCCTATAGTAGACTGATTTGACCACACACAAGGATTAAGAATTAAGATGTCAAGGCAAAAAATAATTTGGCAACCGAGGGCATGTAATTTTTTTGCCTCCTTTTTATGATTGAAAGAGATGTGTGTTTGATATGCTATTCGCTAGAATGAAAACATTAGACACCCTCTTGTTCTCTTTCTGTTCCCTGCACAATGCAGGCCCATTCAGAACACAATTGTGATACTCCTGAACAGGACATGAAGAAGGTGTGGTGTGAGAGAGAGAGAGAGAGAGAGAGAGAGAGAGAGAGAGAGAGAGAGAGAGATTGATTCCATTTAACAAGGTTTCACTCAGGATGAATGGGTTGGTACACAAAGCATTTGCATCTATTTTGAGCTACATCTTCACCAGGATGGCAAAGCATTAGATGCAGAGATCTGCAAAATGTATCAATTGTCTGTCATAGGTAGGCCGGAAGAGTTCTGCTCACAGCCTACATGTTCCTAATGCAATTTTTCCCGACAGCTATTCACCAATTAGCTAAGGGCCCTTGCTGTATTCTTCTGTCTAAACTCTGGGAAGGTTCAGCCAGAAGGTAAATTTGCTTTGATCTACATTACACCTAATTGAGTCACAAGCAATGTCTCTATCCCAACATCAAGAAATGTGAAAATGTTAGATTATTTCACTGGGGATTAAACCTAATTTTCGCGTGTTCTGCATTAACCTATTAGGCTGGCTAATCTGCATTGCTAATGTGGCTGAGGCAGCTGTCACAGCTAAAGAAAAACATGATCATGCAATCCTTGAATGAATGATTCCCAGCCTGATTAGTCTTAGTGAAGTTAGCTGAGCCCTGGTGATAAGGAAGGAAAATTCCCAGGTTGCCAATAGCTTTGAAAATTATCAGACTGTAGGCAAAAATACACCTCATGATTCACAGGCTTCGGTCCAAATGCCGAGTTGAGTGACATTATTTAAGACTGACTAAGGCTAACTCGAATTGTCACTCGCATAAATGTTTGTGTTTATTTTTAAGAGACTGATGTAATGGACGCAGATTTAAATGCTAATAGAAGCCAGCCAGACACATAAAACCCCAGGCGTTGTTACACTGTTGGTCTTTTATTAACACAGATTAAATTGTAATATTTTCTAGATAAATTGGCGGAATCAGAAAGATGCATTGCCCCCCAGGACGCTGGAGAAGAATGACTTCCCAAGCCTTCAGGGCTTCTCAAACGTGTAGGGATTTGTTTACATGCCTACCATTCTCTTTCGTTATCATTTTTTTTTGATGGAAATTAGGGGGAAAATATATTCTGGAGCACACGCATTGTTTTCTGCAGCTCTCTGGCCAAAACAGCCTTCTCAGCTTGTCTGCTTAATTTCAAGGATTCCACAGTGCTTGCCCCAGTCCTACACTTTGTTTGCTAAGAGAGAGGGTTTGCTTGCACCTCCCCATTTGATTTCAGCAGCAAAGGAGCCACCATGATGGGTCCCCTTCAGATGTAGAGAATGTTCAGGAGACTTTGGGTGGCTGCAAATAGAGCTGGGAGTCCATTTAATCCGATTAGCGATTCTGCACAATGGGGCTGCCCAGCCCATTGTGGACAGAGGCCTTTATTTATTTGTTTCTATTAGCCCAAGAATCCGTTATCAGAAAAGTGGAATTTTGCCCCATCAGATTGCCCAAATAACCATCAGAAAACAAACGAGGAAATAGTCTAATGTGTCAATATTTATCTTCTGGCCCTAATTGTCCACAGAGAGGACTTGTTGAGTGTGCAAAGTTGGCAGTCTTGGTTTATCTGTGGACTCTTGATTGTTTTTCCCATTGTGTGTGCCCCAGAGCAGCTACTGGCTGGCTGATAACATCCAGAGGCCAAGAGCACTGACTAGCAAATAAAGGCACGTTAAGAGTCTAAGAAGAAAGGGTAGGAGAGGCCAGGAGACCTCCTGAAGAATAAGGAAGAAGGCAGCCCCTAGCCACTAACAAGAAGGCAGTTGGACCTGGGTTTCAAATGCTGGGGAAAAGGAGACCACACCCTTGGCTCCCTCATTCCTTTCCAGGGAAACTCAGAAAGTTGTGAGCCTCTGTGGGTAGAAACCTCCTCCTTGTTTTTGTTGCCTCTTGTTAATTACAGGTTTTAATATCTAAACATACCCTGGCACTGCCTTCATGTCAGTGGTAACCAGTGGTTGTATAAAGTAATTTTTTTTTGACAAGGTCTCCCAGGTAGCTCTGGCTTCCTGGAACTCACTATGTAGTCCACTCTGGCCTGGAACTCATAGAGATCCACTGGCCTCTGCCTCTCAAATGCTGGGACGAAAGGTGTGCCTTTCCCTGACACTGTTGGAGCATTTCTTATCTATCAGATACTGTTCTGAATATCTGGCGGTGGATTTTTTCCAACCCCTCATGGTTCCTATTCTTAGGCCCATTTACAAAGAGTCATCCAGGCCCAGAGGGTAACTTACCATAACTCACCAGAGGCTGTGGACTTAGGCCTCAAACCTCTGGCAATCTAACAGACTCCTAAGTACCGTCTGCTGAACCGAGTCCCAGGCCAGACCTAGAGAGCCAATGGCTTCTTAATGCTGTGTCTTGCGTACCTCACTTGTTCTCAGTGCCCCTGAGAGTCTGTTCCCTAGAATCTTCTTCCCTTTTCCGTCACTGTCCCTCCTCCTCAAGTTCACTGTAATGGCAGAAATGGTGTGTAAGCATGTAGCTCACGGCTCCATGGACCAAGTGTTTTCAATAACACTACGAGGCTCCGTCTTCACAGTATCTTTTCACTGAAGACGGGGCAGAAATTTCGATTATCCAAGCCTCCTTTAGGCCTCTCAGACCACAGTGACACTTGAGTCAGTGATGATCACTTCTGAGCAGTCACGCCTCAGCAACTTATCTGAGCTGGGAACAATGGCTGCGGACAGACCCCCTTGCCCCTGCTCAGCTGAAAGGCTGCCTCCCCTCTGGTTCCCTGAGATGAGCCATGGCTCCTGAATCTCTCTGAGGAGACAGCAATTGTATCTAATCACTCAACATAGCACCTGCTGTATTGGCTGCACAGAATCATCATTTCTGCCCAGAATTCTTCCTAACTCCAGCCTGTTGCACAAGTTAGCGGGTTCTTCGCTTTTCCAGCAGGATCAGATAGCATTTCAGAGAGCCTTTGTATGGCTTGATATCACAGGATCACTGTACCTGTGTGGGGATGTTAACAAACCTATGTTATGAAACCCTGATACTATCTTTCAGTAAATTAAATCTGTCTTCCCTATGAATAGTGGAGTTAAGAAAGCAGAGACAAATTCCTTTTTAAAAGGTATTTCTTTGAATTCTGTAATACTTACGTATCGATGATTTTCTAGTAATTCTACTGGGCTCATTCCTCCACTAATAATGTAATATCATGATGCCAAACATACTTTTGAATTACGAGAATAGCTTCTTAGAGGGTCGTTAACCTTAGCATTGATCACAGTTCCAGTTCCACACCGACAGGATGCTCGGTAATGTTTGACACAGTGCAAATGTCCCCTTGCTGCTGTAGTGACTTACAATAGTGACGATTTGTTTTCTGACAGTTCTGCAGGACAGAGGTTGTAAGTGGGTCCGAAGGGACTGATTTCTTCTAGGAGCTTCAGTTTGTCCCTTGACTCTTCTGGGTGTTGGAGATCATATGCATGCCCTGGGTTATGGCTGCCCTTCCTTCGGTCTCAGCCCTGGTCCTTACATCATCTTCTTCATGGCTTCTCATATCATCTCCTTCAGGCCCATCAGGGCCCTCAATTATAATCTCCTCATCTTAAGACACTGAACTTGATCACATCTAAGTAACCTTTTGGGGGGATAGCAGACAATGTTAGGGTAGAGAAAACCCTACTGGTCAAGAGACTAGAATCTCTGACCTTGATGGAGACCTATCATTCCAGTTGGGCCAGGTCAATCATATGACCAAGGGATCACCCCTAGGAAGACAGGCTCAGCTTAAGGCCAACTTACCTTAAGCTATGTATTCTAGTTAGCTTTCTATTGCTGATAAACCCCATGACTAAAAGCAACCCAGGGAGAAAAGAGTTCATTTCATTTTACAATTTACAGTACACCATGAAGGAGGAACTCAAGGCAGGAACTGGAGGCAAGAACTGTGCAGAAACCATAGAGAACTTCTGCTTACTGGATTGCTCTCTATGGCTTCCTCAGCCTGTTTTCTTATACAACCTGCCTAGGGGTGGCACCACCCACAGTGGGCCAGAACCCCCACATCAATCAATAATTTAAAAAAATTGCCCCACAAACTTGGACAGAGGAAGGGACATTCATCCATGAACTTCTATCCCAATTGGTCAAGTGTTTCTGTATGAAATGCTGATGACCTATCACATGCACGTTTTCCAGGCTTCACACCAAAACATAGCACTGTCATGGTACCCTTCACGAAGATGGTCAGCACATTACTGGTTGGGATAAAGCTAAGTCAAAGAAAATATACATAGGGCATAATGCTGCTCATCTGTTTGTCTGCTTGAATCTGCTAATTCGGATTTTCCTGTCCTTCAACCAATGAATCAAATAGTCTAGGTTGCTTGCTTGTGAGGCGATGTACACATTGAACCATATAGGAACCAAATCTACAGCTGCTACATCCTCAACAGGCTGCTGCAATCCCAGTTACATTTGGACAGGAAAGTACCAAGGTTTGTCCCAACATAATCCAAATCTTCACAGTAATTAGGATAATTGCCTTTAGATCCACCAGCACAAAGAGCCAAAAATAACCAGGTTCATAGCTTCAGTTCAGTGAAGACATTCTTCTGCCCTACTGTATATATATATATATATATATATATATATATATATATATATATATACCTCTTCTGCAGGCCAGAACCTCTGAATAAGCAG
>CABHPH010108150.1:0-46606 GCA_902168325.1 Peromyscus nudipes | reverse complement strand
CTCTTCTGCAGGCCAGAACCTCTGAATAAGCAGAGAAAACAGTTGGAAGACAGGAAATACACCACCTGAAAGTAGATAACTAGGAGAGCAAGGAGGGTCAATCATCCTAACTAAGGTTTCCTCATTCATGAATCTGATACAGAGACAAGGCACTTTGAATTATTTTCTCAATGAATATACTGTATCCTCTACAATAGTACCTCATTCCACGGGGTGTATCCCTGAGCTGGTGACAGCTGAGCCTCCAGTGAGCCCTTCTGCCATTCTATTGGGCTGGTTATTTCTGGCTAGACCATTTGCCTGTTGTCCCATCTTCTTCGACACTAAGCTGTCCCTTATGTGAGACAACAGTGTTCAGGGATCCCTGTAGTTAATCAGATATTCTGTCAGCCCTGAGAGAGTGGTGTTGTAGAAGCATTGAGTAGTGCAAGAAAGGCAAACCTAAGTTCAGAGCGCTGTTGACTTAGGTAAGAACAAGTTACTTCCTTCAGGATGAAAGGGGTTTGGTAAAACCAATGAGTCAAGCCATCCAAAAGCCTGAGGGATGGTATATAGGTCTCTTCAGCTGGCAAGACAAACACTGAATTGTGGCAGTAGCTAGAACCATCTTGTAAGATGGTGCAAACATACTGTTCATGCCTACCGCTATGGTGATCAACACAGGAAGCCACATCATGAACACTGGATTTTTTTCCTTGGTAAAAAGTTGGGTTACTGTTCATTGCTCTAGAGGTAGTAGAACCTGGGATAAATGAGGTGGACTAAATTCTCATGCAATAGCCAATTTTATTCAGAGCATAAGACAGTTTATACTCTGAGAGTTAATAGGAGTCACATGAGTAAAGTGTATAATCACAAAGGCAAGCCACACGTGGCTGGCAAGCTGCACGTGGCAAAAATATGTTTTTCCAAAGAGACATATAAACAAATAACAATAGCCAGTTGTAATGAATAATCTAATATAAACTCATTCCTATCTGCCTCACCTGGGAGGGGCATGAAAGCACAATCCAAGAACAACTTTGTGCTTTTGAGGAAAATGAGGTCAAAAGACTCTTGTCTTGGTTTCTTGGAGTTTTCTCACAAGAACTCAGAAATCTCCTCACATGAGTTCATTTTTGGACCTTGTTCCAACAGGTAAAATTCATGGGAGGAGTCATTCACTGGAAAATGCCTGTCTTGAAAGGACATTAGGATAAGATACAAAATGCCACACTTACAGGTCAGTTCATATACTCATTCCCAGACAGCTCTCGATCCCTTTATCCTACGCTGTTCTTTCAGTGCCTCTGCTCAACCAGCCAATCCATTCACCACTGTCAAGGAACCCATGCATATTCTTAGCTCACTTCTCTTTCAGTACAGAGTGTACAATCACTGGTTCTTTCCACTGGGAAGTCCTTCCTTTATCACTTTCTCAGGAGCATCACAGAGTGGAGTTCTCATGAAAAGCAGTTCACTTCAGTTAGTACCAACTCGTCACACTATCCTCCATATCAATCAACACTTCCTTTCTCCATGATGGTCCTCCCCACTCCTACTTAATTGAAGCAAATGTGTGGGTGGAGTTGAAGTGTTGGCACTCAGAAACAGTCTGTATAGATCTCTAAATGTCTTAGTCTATTTTCTGTTGCCGTAACAAAATAAGTAGCCACTGAGACTAATTTATAAGAAATAGTATGATGCATTTAGTTTGGAGTATGGGAAATCTAAGAGCATGAAGCTGGTCATCTGGTAAGGGCCTTGGAAGGGATCACATGGAAAGACAAAGTAAATATCTTTCCCCCTCTTACTAGAAAGCCCCTAATGCCTCATAGGGGTCCCACCTACACGACCTCATCTAACTCTAATAACAAAGATTAGTCTCAAAGAGTATTACCATATAACTTTTGAAGTTAAGTTCCTAGCACATGAGTACAGGGGGAAATACCTGGCCCACAAAACTTGGCCATCTACTTATTTGATTATGTTTTCTTCTGGATCTACTCAGGCCCGATCCCTATAGACTTTTGCAGCATGCACTAGAATTGTGCTTTGTCTGTCTATCTGCTCTGCATATGCTAAATTCAGGGATACTCATTCATGTTGGCAATTGAAGTTGCATAGCTACTCAATGTCCTATGATTGAATGAGCTATCACCACTAAAGATTAGAAACAGATGATGGATGCCAGGCGTGGTGGTGCATGCCTTCAGTTTCAGTGCTCAGGAGGCAGAGGCAGGTGGATCTCTGTAAGTTTGAGGCCAGCCTGGTCTACAATGTGAATTTCAGGACAGCCAGGGCTACACAGAGAAACCCTGTCTCAAAAAACCAAACAGAAAAGAAAGAAAGGAAGGAAGGAAGGAAGGAAGGAAGGAAGGAAGGAAGGAAAGAAGGAAGAGAGAGAAGGAGGTGTGAGATGCAAAAACATGAGTTTCACCTTGGAAAGGATATCTCAGCATGCTTACAGATCATTGAACTCCTGAAGATTTCATTGATAGAACTGTTCTCTAGAGATCTTCATGAGGATTATTGGTCACATTCTGGTAAAAAGTTTTTAATTAGGATATTAACAACTCTTGTGATTTCCTGTTCATCAGATCCCAGCAATAGAGGCTCCTGTGATTTATATTGTGAACTAAAAACAGCACGTTCACAGGTGCATGGTCACATATGAGCTTCCAGATATGATGTCTATCTATCTATTCCAATAAGAAGCAGCATTCAGCTTGCAACTATGATATGTCATCTGGCTAAGTCTGTGGTGGCTTATGTTACCATTTTTGCAGCTTCCTACAAATGAATTGGAGGAGTATATGATACCATTTTTAAAGTCTTTGAAAGTGACCCAGGCATCCTGGGATGTGTTCTTCTCTTTTATTACCTTGGTCAGAACAGAGGAAGAACAGTTTCAGGCCTTCCATGTGGCCCTTCCATTATCTCTCTTAATTCTTACAGCAGGGAATCAAGGTGAGAATCTTGCCTGCTGCTGAGAATCGCCATCCTGATGATGCTTGTGAGTATGGTGAAATAATAACTCATTAGTTGTGGGTGAGAACATATTGGACACACTGTGGGGTGGATCTTAGCCAGAATTCTGTTTGCTACCTGATATACACATAAACCCCACTCTAATAAGAGTCCACAAGGCAACCTAGGGTTCTGTAGCATCGTTGTCAGCTCAGGTCTACATCAGTAGCTGTCTAATGACCTAGGCATGATCTTTGCCCTGGTGCATCGGTACTCTGAAAAGAGCCAAGGTGGTTCAGTTGACAGAAAGCAAAATATAAGACAAGAAAATCTCACAGAAGGAAATGGGGAAACTAAAATCTTCTAGATCCACTGAAAGAATACGTACTTTGGGTCTCCATGTGTCTGAGCTGATCCCTGTCTACTACTAATTTATTAGCTGGGTAAGATTAAACATCGTTTGGAAAGTAGGGCTGTTGAAGCCTACCTTTCAGGAACATTCCAAGCCAATGTATACAGCATAAGGGCCAGCATACAGCCAACAGCTACCTGTTTATATCAGTTTGTTAATGGGATGCCCCACTAGGGTTCATTCAACAGTCTTAGCCAAAGGAATTTTGAGAGTGAGCATGGAGCAGATTTATGTGGTGATTCAGAAGAAAAGAGCAATGCACAACTGAGTGTAACTTAAAATACCTTTGGAGCAACTGAACTTTATTTTTAAGAATCAGAGACCAAGTCCGAAATGATATGATAATGGAAACAAGGAACTAGATGTATATGCTTGGCTTGGAAACAACAAAAAACCAGAGCCTGGCTTAAGGACCTGGGTGTTGGTAGTTTGTCTAGGAGTAGATTCTAGAAAAAGAGTGAAGAGAGTGTTACAAATTATCACAATTCAGTAAAATGGAGTCCTCTTTCAGTATTCATGGGGGATGGATCCCAGCATCTCCACTGGATCTACAGAAGTTCAGGCTCCATCTGTAAAATGGTGTCACATTTACACAGAACCCATGCACATCCTCCAACATACTTCAACTCACCTCTAGACGACTTCAGATACCTAGTATAATAGAAATCCTGCATGGATAATTTAGGGAATTGTGTTGTGAGAAATGTCTGTACACGTTCAATGCAGATGTATGGAATTCACCAAAATGGAGGCGCAGCTGTGTACATTAAGCTTGCTAGCATTGTGAGTAGTTGAGAAAAATCACATTGAATGCATACTTCACTACTTCCCTTCAAAACCTCAGAAGTTGTTGGAAATGGTACAGGATTAGGGAAGCTGCAACAGCAGGTTCTTCTCTAGGGTCTATGACCTCACTAGCCAATGCAAACCCGATACCTAAGGCTCAGAAACCACTGTGGATGATGGGGCAGAGAGAAAGAGACAGAGGACTGAGACATTTGCTGCGGAGCAGTGTCTCCTACATACGACAGGGAAGCCATAGCTGTGAAATCTCAAAAATACGGTCACTTAAATAAGACCAGCACAATAACAACACCAGTCAACATGCCAGCATGGATGTGGGAAATATCGTAAATCCCCATCTCTGGATGAAGAGCCACAGGCAATTAATGGCTGTGGAAAAAGAGGGAGAATCAGTCTTCTCTAAGAATGAGCCTCCTGATAGGTTGTCGAATCCCATGCAGTCGGTCCTAAACATACACACGTGAGAACACTAAATGGACTCTGCAGGGTGTATTTATGTGTATATGTGTGTACATTTATATGTAACACTAATTCAAGAAGAGATCACAAATTCCAGAAGGACTGAGGGGGACATGGGACGTGTGAGGAGGGGGAAGAAGTGGAAAAACAGTACTCATGTATGAAATTCTCAAAAAAAAATTTTTTTTTTTTTACTAATAAAACACAGTTGGCTGTAACTGAAAAACAAAAAAAAAAAAAAAAAAGTAAAAAGGCCAGAAGTTGAGGAGTTTACCCTACCAGCTACTGTTTGAGGGCTACCTCCAAGACATTGCTTCCAGATTACTGGGGACAACTTCCAAGATTTCAGAGAATCTTACCAAGACAAACAGGCCACTAGAGCATGCTTAGCACACACCAGGCACTGTGAAAGCCAGAAGTGACCCAGGGCAGGTTGCAGAGGTCACCTGGCTCCTGTATCCGCTTGTAGCTTTTCAGATTTTGTTATTAGTCCTCAGCTAAGCCATTGAGGTGAAGTGTTGTTGTTTCATTTTCTGTTTTGAATTAACCTCAGTTTACCCATCTTCAGTGGTCTCAAGCAAGCCCATATGATGTTGCGCTTGTGGGGCCTTCTATCATTTGCTTCTTTGGACACACAGCAAGAAATGACTTGAGGAGCCTTAAACACCGTGGCCTTTTCTGGTGTGCAGTCACTATGTGTGGCAGGAAGTGGAGGCCCCAAACAAATACCGGAAGCAGAACACAGTGCTAGGATTTGGAAGAGGGCCTGAAGGACTCGGGTTCTACAAACAACACTGTTGGCAGCTCCGGTGCTGTGGTCCTCTGTCTGTGAATTTCACTTTACTTTAAGAAGATCTGTGCCTGTTTTCCTTCAGTTGATAAGAAGTCGCCTTGGATTATGAATAAAACTCCAAAGCTGATGTGAAAATTCATTTGGCTCTACCTCAGAAACTTCCCAGTTTCCCACTTCGAGACTATCAACAATAAAAATAGTTGTCTTTTAACTGTTTCTGAGAAAATTATCAGTCTTTGGCTGGGGCCTTGAAGCTTCGGGGGAGAGGTAAGGTGGTGATTGGCTTTCTGGCTTCTTGGTGGCTCCACAATGCTAGGGATGGTGTCACCTCATGAGAACCTGGGCCTGTGAGGCAACAACCAGTCACTGTCAGAGGCAGCCTGAAGCTACCACATCAGCCCAGTTTCTCTATGTCAATGTCCTCTGCCATCAGAAAAAAAGACAAACGTGGTGATATTTTAATTGTGCTGAAATGTGATTTTTATTTGTATGTTAATAAATAAAGTTTGCCTGGAGATCAGAGGTCATAGTGAGCTAGGAACAGAAATCAGGCGGGTGGTAGCCCACGCCCTTAATCTGATCACATGGCAGGCAGAGTCTCTGTGTGGTCAAGGACACAGCCAAGCATGGTGACGCGAGCCTTTAATCCCAGTACCAACCATAGAGACCTGGAGGTCTGTATAGACAGGCAATGACAAGGAAGTCATGTGGCTGGGCTTAGAGCCAATGAGAAAGCAGAACAGGAAAGCCATAAAAACCCAAGTCACACAGGAAGAAGCTCTCTCTGGGGAAGTGACAGCAGTGAGGTGGTAAGATAAGGTAGTTGTGGCTCTTTGCTAGTTCTCTGATCTCTTTGGCTATTACTTCTGTATTTGGTAATTCTTATTTAATAAGACTGTTTAGAAATTCATCTACAGACAAAAGAAATAGTATTTCCCTGAATTAGATGGTTATTAAAAACCCTTCTAAAGAACACACTAATAAAATGTACCATAGCTTACCATGCACTCACTAGTTAGAGATGTCCGCTCTGCCCCCATGGAATGTACATCCAACATCAAATACTAAAAGATGTCCTTGTAGTCAGGCAGTGGTGGTGCATGCCTTTAATTCCAGCACTCAGGAGACTGAGGCAAGCGGATCTCAGCAAGTTCTAGGCCAGCCTGGTCTACAAAGAGAGTTCCAGGCCAGCCACAGTTACACAAAGAAACCCTGTCTCAAAAAACAAAAAGGAAAGAAAGAAAGAAAAAGGAGAGAGAGAGAGAAAGAGAGAGAGAGAGAGAGAGAGAGAGAGAGAGAGAGAGAGAGGGAGGGAGGGAGGGAAGGAGGGAGGGAGGAAGGAAGGAAGGAAGGAAAAGAGAGAGAGAGAGACAGACAGACAGAAAGACAAGACAAGACAAGACATCCTTCTTCCTCAGCATCATTTCCCCCATCTTTGAGTTTTGGAACCTATTTGTTAAGACAGTTTTGAGTGTGACAGAAACCCATCTTGAACTGGCTTAAACACAAAGGGGATTGTATCATGTGGTCCTGGACTGCCTCACCCAGATTTGTGAGAGGACCTAAACCTTTTAGGTCAGGTAGACGCAGGGGTACACGCCTTTCTCAGATTCTCCACTGCCTGTCTTTGTCTCTCTGCACATCAGGATTGTTCTTTTATATTATGGGTTTGTGTCCTACCTCTTTAGCTTACAAAATGACAATATGGTCCTGTGTCATTTCAAATATTTATGTCATAAAGCCCAACCATCAACAGGAAGCCAGATGTTCTAGTTTGGAAATTTCCAGAGAAAGATTCTGAGAGGATCACCATGTTCCAGTCAACTCTTGAAATAATATGGTAGACCAAGTGTAAAGAAAAGAAGGAAGGAAAGAAGGAAAGAAGGAAGGAAGGAAGGAAGGAAGGAAGGAAGGAAGGAAGGAAGGAAGGAAAGAAGGGAGGGAGATAGGTCAGAGGTGGGTGCCCAAATATAATTCTCTTACTAAAAGGTTCACCCACTGATTGTTAAGATCCTTCTAGCATTAATAGCCCACTTTGCATTATCTGCTTGACTTGAGCTAATTCTCAAGTGCAAGCTAGCCTGTGACGGTGCTCCCCAAACACAGGTTTAAGTTTGTCTATCCCGGGATTGAGCCTACCGTAATGGAACCTGAAAGATCCCCGGTTACCAATGTTGCCAAGCCACTTCTGCGCCAGGGTTAGTCATTCAATTAACCGTTATATATTTGAGCTTACAAAGAACTCCCTTAGACACACTATGACACCCAAGTGAAAGTCCTGGCAGCTAAGGTTGTTCTTAGGGGGAAACCCCTGTACCCAAGATAAGAACCCTAAAGATCAGGAATATTTGAAATTGTCAGTTAGCACTGGGGCCAGATCATTTATAATCTTAGCCAAAAGGCTGAGAACCAATGAGAACCATCTTCTCTGATCTTTTAAACATGAAATAAATGAATTTGCAGCAACATAGAAGGCATTCATTCAGTCATTCCACAAGTCATTATTACATTCCCACTACATGCTAACACCATCGAGGATCGAAAGGTATAAAATTAAATGCTGTGGCAGGTCTGTGTTCTTGGGATTCAGCTGTTTACATCTATTGGAAAGAGAGGTGCAGGCAAGTAGACGTGTCACGATGAAGGGGATTATTAACTGTGTCGAGAAAGGGAGTTGAAAGCTCTGAGAACTCACAAAGGAGGTGATGCTTGAAGTTCTCTAGGGATGAAGAGTTTCCTAGAGCAACATGCAAATTTATAAACAGGACATGTGGATGGGACTTTCTAAATTCCAGAGACATTTCAATAAGGACACCATCAAAACAGTCCTGCCTTGAGGATCTATGACTTTCTATCATCAGGTGTTTGTTATGTTAGCAGGTTTCCTGGCTTTATTGGAGGAATTTGGCTGCTATAGTAAACACATGCAAATAGGTTGAGGCTAAAATACAATTGAAAACAACCATGCTGTTGGCAGAAAAAGAATGAAATTGGCATCATGTTAAGGAAAACAAGACAGATGCAGAAAATCGAATGTTGTTCATTTTCTCTCCTCTAGAGCAGAAAGACTTAAAAGTTGAGGGGGGATTATTGAAGAAATATACGGAGCCTGGAGGAGGGAAAAGGGGCCACAAAAGAGAAGGTAGTAGGGGGGTGTCTGTAACTAGAGCACATTATATGCGTGTGTCGGGCCAGCAGGCAGGCTCAGCAAGTCAAGGTGCTTACTGCGCAAGCCCAGCAACCTGAGCTTGATTCCTGGACCCAACAGTGGAAGGAAAGAACCAACTCTCCCCAGTTGTCCTGTGACCTCCACTCATGTCATGCCCTGTGGCATGTGTGCACACACATCACACAAACACATACACAATAGTAACAAAATTTAAAAAAAAAAACCCTATTTCTCATTCATATGACAATCACTGACGCCTCCACCCCATGCCACAACTTAGGGTGAGAGGCAGGTTCCTGCAGTGGCTCTGTCACCTCCTCAGCTTCCGTCTTTGTTTCCATTCAGTTTATGTCAGAAGATAAAGAACATAGTCAGAGCACTCCCATCGCTTGTTGTTTAATTTTTAGGTATTAGCACATATTAATTGCATGACGTCATGGGCTTTATTATGACACTTTTATAAACGCATATAATGGGCTCTAGTTACAGACACCCCCTACTACCTTCTCTTTTGTGGCCCCTTTTCCCTCCTCCAGGCTCCGTATATTTCTTCAATAATCTCTCCTCAACTTTTAAGTCTTTCTGCTCTAGAGGAGAGAAAATGAACAACATTTGATTTTCTGCATCTGTCTTGTTTTTCTTAACATGATGCCAATTCCATTCTTTTTCTGCCAACAGCATGGTTTTCTTCTTCTTTGTGATCACACAATACTCTATTGCATGTGTGTCATGTTTCTTTACATGCCTTCTATTGATGAGCATCCAGTGCTGTGGGATGGTCTGTGTGTCAAACATGTTGCTTATTGGTCAATTAATAAAACACTGATTGGCCAGTGGTCAGGCAGGAAGAAATATAGGCGGGACAAGGAGGAGAGAATTCTGGGAAGTGCAAGGCTGGGGAGACACTGCCAGCCACCACCATGACAAACAGCATGTGAAGATGCCGGTAAGCCACAAGCCATGTGGCAAGGTATAGATTTATAGAAATGGATTAATTTAAGATATAAGGACAGTTAGCAAGAAGCCTGCCACGGCCATACAGTTTGTAAACAATATAAGTCTCTGTGTTTACTTGGTTGGGTCTGAGCGGCTGTGGGACTGGCGGGTGAGAGAGATTTGTCCTGACCATGGGCCAGGCAGGAAAACTCTAGCTACAATCCAGACTGTCTCCATATCTTGGTTATGTTGAATAATGTTGCAGGAAACATGGATGTGCAGGTATCTCTGTGGTGTACTGACTTAGATTCCTTCAGGGATATACCTAGTAACATGTTGCTCCTACCTCTCCTGTTCCTCTGACCCAAAAGGGCGAGATCCTTTCTCAGCCCTACCTTACCACTTCCTGTCCCTCTTTCTACAGTCCTCCATACCTCTATGTTTAACTAGTGGCTTGCTCCACCCTCTGACTCCAAGCGAGTTTTATTTGTCAGAACACAAACAAAATATCCCACCCCCAGTGACTCACTTCCTCCAGCAGGATTTTACTTCTTAAAGTTTCTACAACCTTTCAAAACAGCACCCGCAGCTGGGGACCAAGTGTTCTGAGACACATGACTGTGGGAGTATTTCACATTCTAACCACAATGCAATGGTGCAACTTGATGGTATAATAGTTCTGTTTTTGTCTTTTTGAGGAACCGCCATATTGACTCACAGTTTATATTCTCATGAACAGCGTGTGAGGCTTCCTCTGACCATGCATCCTCACCAACATTTATTGTCACTTTGATTTTTGGCTTCTTAAAATATATATTATTGATTCTTTGAGGATTTCATACATTGTATTTTGAAGATTTTCATCTCTCCCTCATCTCCATCCAGACCTGCCGTCATGACTTATGCATGCTGTAGGTGTAGCAAGGGTAGGTAATGTTGGTTAAAATCATGCTTTCTGTCTTTAAAGATTTTGCTGCTGCTAAGAAGTGGCTGCCCACAAAATTGCTACATTTTCCAGCTTTCCTTGTAGGGATGATGGAGTAGAGGCACAGGCGAAGATTTTTTGCAAGAAATGATGGGTTTGTGTCAAAGAATAAGCCATCTATAAAATATGCATGCCTTTCAAACTGACACAAAAATAAGCCACATGAATTTTAAAAAGAAACGGAAAAAATCCAAACTTTTAAGTTTTTGGTTTTGTTTTTTTTTTTTTTTTTTGGTTTTTCAAGACAGGGTTTCTCTGTGTAGCTTTGCGCCTTTCCTGGAACTCACTTGGTAGCCCAGGCTGGCCTTGAACTCACAGAGATCCGCCTGCCTCGGCCTCCCGAGTGCTGGGATTAAAGGCGCGCGCCACCAATGCCCGGCTTACAATATCTTGAAAGGGAATTTTATTTAGTTTTAAGCACAGATTTTTAAAGAAAAATTTAAATGGTGGCTAGCTACCTTAAAGTGACCTTCAAATATTCTTTAATATTTGTGGTGTAACCAAGTTCCATGTTAATCTTAAAACAGGAAAAACAAAAATACCAACTTGCTTTTGAGCAGCAATATGAAAATAAAATTTCATTATAAGCTTTCCAATAGCTATGACATAAGTAGTAGTCTATCATAAGAGTTATTTTAGGCCAGGTGTGGTGGTACATGCCTTTAATCCCAGCATCTGGGAGGCAGAGGCAGAGGCAGAGACAGGCAGATCTCTGTGAGTTCGAGGCCAGACTGGTCTACAGAGTGAGTTCCAGGGCAGCCAAAGACACCCTGTGTATGTGCGTCCATGTGCTGGGAGGTGAGAGAAAACTTGTGGAAGTTATTCCCTCCTTCCACCGTTGAATTCCTAGGATTAAACGCGGTCATCAGGCTTGCTGGCAACTTCTTTTGTGTGCTGAACCATTGACAGCCTGTATACAATTCTTCATGGTCATCTCTTAGGATCCTATGTAGCTCTGTTACTGATGGTAATGTTTTCACTCTCATTTTTTCTTTTACTTACTGAGTTTTTTCATTTTCTTTTTTTTTTTTTAATGGAAGCATTACTTTTATTGATAATTTAGGATTTCAACAGAGAGTTCCACAAAAATTAACAAACAAACAAAAAAGACAAGTCCAATATAATGGACTATAAAACTGCAGCTCATGGCTTATCTTTCCATTAATATAAGTGTTATATGTAAAATATTTACTATAAAACACAAAGTAGTCCCTCAGGCTACATTACTCCTGTAGACTAAAAGTGAATAAAAATGATTGCAGTTGGATGTAGAATATTTGCCTGTAATCCTAACATTCAGGAGGATCAAGTTCAAGGCCCACCTGGCCCACATAGTGAGACTCTTATAATAATCACCAAATTTTAAAAAATTATAACCTGAAAGTAAACTGTTTTGAGTAAAGAACCCCTTTCTTCTTCCATTAAACCTAATATTACAAAACTACCTACTTTTTGGTCATAGACATAGCACTACAGAGGGGATTAGCCACACCCGCTCAGCTTCTCTTCCATCCCAGACCTAAGGCAATCAGAGTTCCAGGCTATGCTACCTAATACCTTCACTAAAGAAGCTAAACACCTAGCAAGTGGCAGTCCCATGGTAGGCAGGGACAAAGGATTTTAGCTTCAAGCTGGCCAGGCCTGCCTAGCCTGAGTTAAGGCTTTGTAATCTACCTAGTACCTTCGCTAAACTAAGTGCTAATTACATAGACCCTCTCATCTAAATGCTATAAAATAAGGCATTTCCTTTACTCTATGGGTTGCTGGTGGATCTATCCCAGAGTCTTAGTGTGGACCACAGCTGACCTAAAAGATATTTTTATGTGAAATCTATTTCAGAGCATTTCTATGAAAACCGAAAACAATCTTTATTATTTAAAACACTACTGGACACATTCTTGCCCTTCAAAAAGAGCTTTAAAAATAGTTATTTGGGTATAGCATCTTTGTTATCATGGTAGGCTTGTTACTTAAAGACATATAAGTAAAACAACGTTTCTTCATGGAGAACGTACAGAGGCCACCACACTCATGTTTCCCAGTTTCTCATTTAGTTTTCAGAACATGTCTTAGTCCCCTTAGTTCCTGCCTGACAAGCCTGTCCGCCTCCAAGGCCTCAGCCAGTCTCTCTCTGGCTTTCTTACCCTTCTGGGTGTGCCTCCAGGTGTCTGCAGTAGTTAACCATCGACTGTAGAAAAACGTCGACAGGTGGAGAGCCATTGACAGCATCTCTTTTGAACTTGGGGCTTGGACAGAGGTGAACCCTGGGGAAGTGTGCAGATCATCAACACCACTTTGAACACTGGCTTCATCCTGCATTCCCAGTGCAATTCTTTTTACAGGGTTTGTAAGATCTGATGGACATAATGGTTCCCTATTGGTGAAATTATTAAGGCCACTCCAGTAGTTAAAAGGAAGATTTATTTAGTGGGTAACTTACAAATGAAGGGATAGGTAGATGTCAGGTTCTGGAAAAGACGCAGCGCAGTCCTGAGGTGTTCTCTGGAGAACTCCCCTTGATCTACCTCTATCGTCCAGGTCCAGGAAACAAGAGAGCGCGGCATGTCCGGATCTCGGGTCTTCAGGGCCCTCCCTTGGCCCCGCCTTGTAGGCGTGATAGTTACCAAAGCTTCAATGGGGGTTAGAACTTCCAGACCAAAGCTGGAATGGCTGGCTACCCACTACAGTTCCCCTCTACTGTCTCCAACTTGATGTCCCTGAAGTCTCCCGAATGCACAGAGCTGCTGGAGTTTCTCCAGCTTCTCTTACACTTGTGTCCAGTGTCATTCCCAGAGTGGGAAGTTATTCCAGTCATGAGCCTTGGAAAGATTTGCAGCTGGTCATTGTCACAGGAATTATGGGAGTTATACCAGGCCTGTATTTGATCTTGACCTTGCCCTTGGCAACCTGGACCTCCCTCCTCTTGTGTGATTTCTGGGGTATCACATTTCTTGTGAGTCTCTCTAGCAAAGGCTGACTTGGAAATAAGTTTCCTGCTGAAGGCACCTCTGTGGTTGTAGAGCTTGTCCTGAATGTTCCACTACAAAGATGAAGACAGGGTTATGTTACTGGAAATTGCCCCATTTTCTTGCTCAGTCTAACCCATTTTCCTTATTTCTTTTTGAAATGTTTTTGTTTGTTCTTTTAGAATTTCATACAATATATTTTATCATATTCTTTCCTATCTTCCAACTTCTCCCAGATCTTCTCCACTCTCTACCCGCCCAACTTCATGTTCTTTCTCTCTCTTAAAGCAAAATAAAGAAAAAGCTAAAGAATACGGAGTCTGGCTTTATTGCCCAACTACTCCAGAACACATGTGGCTGCCCTGGGTATGGCTGATGCCCAGTGCCACTCCACTGAACACAACTGATTTGCCCTCTCCCAGAAGTTATCAGTTTCAAACAGGCTCTTGGCTAAGGGTAAGGGTTTTGCCCAATTTCCTACATCTTTTCTGGGGTTTAGTCTGGCTTGAGATTATGCAGGTTGTCACAGTCTCTGTGGATTTACGTGTGCATCAGCTCTATTGTGTCTGTAAAATGTTGTTTCCTTGAAGTTGTCTACCATGTTTATTTTGTTAAAAAAAAAATCTATACAAGCTGGCAAGATGGTTCTGTGGATAAAGGCACTTGTCACCAAGTCTGAAGACTTTGAGTTTGATTGCTGAGATATTCAAGGTGGAAGGAGAGAACTGATTCCCACAGTTGTCCTCTGACCTCTATTCATATGCCATGACAAGTATTTACACACACAAACACACACACCGTTACATCTACTCACACACACACACACACACACACACACACTGTAATAAAGATTTTTTTGTTTTGTTTTTTTCAAGACAGGGTTTCTCTGTGTAGTTTTGGTGCCTTTCCTGGATCTCGCTCTGTAGACCAGGCTGACCTCGAACTCACAGAGATCCTCCTGCCTCTGCCTCCCAAGTGCTGGGATTAAAGGCACGCGCCACCACCACCCTGCTGTGTAACAAAGATTTTTAACAATAAAAAAAAAAAACTGTTATTCCTCTAGTCTCCAGTTCACTTATTTCTACCTTTATTGTTTCCTTCACTCTAATGACTTCAGGGTTTGTTCTTCTCATTCCTTGAGGTGTAAAATTAGGTTGTTTGTTGAGACATTTCTTCTCTTTTAATGTGGGTACTTATTGCCATAAACTTGCTTCCTAGAATTGCTCTTGCTTATTCCACTCAATCCATGTGGAAAACTAAGTATTTTCTATAAAATACAGATACCCAGTTCTATTCAGCTAGAAGTCACTGCAAGAAAATTCAGGCCAGAGGAAGAACAAAGGGCACCAAAATATGAAATAAAACAGTGAAATTGTCATTGTTTGCCGATTACATGAACACATATACATATAATATATACATAGGTATTATATAACATCACAAAAAAATCCTTGTTAGAAATAATAAATAAATTCTTTTAAATTGAAAGATACAGAGTTGGTAACTCCCTTCCCCCCCAAAAAATCAGTAGTGTTTCTATCAACTATCTGTTCTATAGTAATTACCTCCAAGGTTAAAATTTTCAATCTTGGAGGGAAACTTAAGACATATGACAAGAAAAGGGAGGTGAAATAGTAGGATATTTTAAAACAATGTTTGCAGGGAGGTGAAACAACAGGATTTTCTAAAGGAGGTGAAACACTCCATCCCGAGGGGGTGCTCATTAAGACAGGAAGTAGACAACTCAGAGTAGCTTCAGGAAGTCCCTGAAACTAACAAGATTCACTAGACCACTCCCTCCCCAAGAGTAGATAAACAGTGAAGACTGCTGAGAGTCATTCTCAGAGGAACTAAGCTGCAAAGAAGAGTCTGAGACAAGCTAACCATATGGAAGAAGGCAACACCAGCCAAGGAGCCTGAAAGAATCAAAAGTAAGCCAGACACTCTAAAAGAAACAGAGACCAGCTTGACTGCCTACAAGAAGCAAAGACCAACCGAACTTGCTGGAAGAAGCTCAGACCAACTGACCACTGAGAGATGACACCCTCTAACCTGTTGAGCTGCTCACAGGCTGTACAGAGTGCTCCAGGTTTCTAGTGTTTGTGAACTGCCATCTGTGATGGGCTGGGCTTTGATGATGCAGCTGTCTTTGAGTCATTTCTACTTCTGTAAGTGACTCCTTATCCATATTCCTAAAAAGGACTCCAGTAAAACTCATTGATTTTCCAAGTTGGAATTTGGACGTACTTTGATCTGTTGTTAGTTTCCTAACTGGGTTGAGTAGATATTTATTCACACCTGCCCACAAATGGTGTCACATAACTCTAACTTTAAAAGGAAACTAAGTGAACAATTCCATTTACAATAGCTACAAATTAATACAATACACAGAAGTTAATGCTGTTGTAAAGACATGAGGGTGGCAAGAAAGTCCAGCAAGTAAGGGCACTTGCCAACAAGCTTGAGGACCTGAGTGTGATCCTTAGATCCCACATAGTGGAAGAAGAGAATGACTCTTTCCAGTTGTCTTCCACATAGTTAGTGGCATGTGCAATCACACACACACACACACACACACACACACACACACACACTTACTAAATAAATACATGTAAAAAGACATGACAGTAGGAGGGTGACTACCTAGGTAGAGGAAGGCAATCTGTGGAAATGTAAAAAGGTTGAAGAGGGTAACAGGGGTGAATAGAATTAAATATATCACATACATGTATGAACAAATCATAATAAAACATAGTATTATATATAATTAATATATCCTAGTAAAAATGTATAGCCCAGGCTGACCTCAAATTTGGGATCATCCTGTTGTAGTCTCCTGAGTCCTGGGGTTGCAGATATGGCCACCACATCTGGGTATGTTGGCAACATTTGAAATTTTTCTTCTTAGCAATTTTGAAATGTATAATACTCTGTTGTCAACTATCTTAACACTGGTCAATACAGTGTAAAGATAGTTGACATCAGAGGAATATATATATATATATATATATATATATATATATATATATATATCTCAAAACACCTTTTCCTCTAGACTGAATATCCATTGGCCATCATCTCATTCCCTTAAGCTCTCTGTTCCAAATTATTTTAGATTCCATATGTGAGTAAGATCATGTAGGATTTGTCTTTTTGTATCTGACTTATTTCTTTATATAGTGCTCTTCAAGTACATGTGTATTGTTGCAAATGACTGCATTTACTTTTTAAGGTTAAATAGAGTGTGATTGTGTATATACATATGCATCACATTCTCTTTATGCACTCATCTGTTGGTGGACACAGATTGACTCTGCAACTTGGCAATTGTGAATTAGTGCTTGGACCAACCCAGGTGACAGAAATCTGCTCAACATAAAAACCTGAATCTTCCAGGTAAATGTTAGAAGTATGGTTTCTGGGTCATACGGTGGTTGTGCTTTTAGTTTTTTAAGGACCCTCTGTACATATTCTATCATGACTATGAGTTCTACCCTGACCAACGGAGTGAGAAGTTCCCTTTCCTCTGCACCCTCATCTACTCTTGTCTTCTTGTTTTCCCCAATAGCTCCTCTTAGGCTAAGGTACCATCTTCTTGTGGTTTTAACTTGTGTTTCCCTGATGGTGAACTATGTAGAATATTTTTTCACGTCTGTTGGTCATGTGAATGTGTTCATTGGAGAAGTGTCCATGTTCAAGGTCCTTAAGGTTTTTTTCTTGTTACTGAGTTGATTGTCTCCTGTGGCTGTTGAGCGTTAATGTTATATCATCTATGTATTTTTCTTCCAGTCTGTACATTGTCTTTGCACACTGTTATTTGTTTCCTTTGCTGTGAACATACCTTTTGGTTTGATGAAGACTCTTTTTTATCTATGCTGCTTTTCTTGTTTGTGCTTTTGGGAGTCAAGCCAAAATTCGCTGCCAAATGTTGCATGGTTCTCTTCTTACAGCTGCCCCAGTTCCTGCAGTGTCTGTCCTTATGTTCACATCTTTACTCTGTCTTGAGTTGAGTACTGTATGTGGCACAAGAGTTCCATTTCATTCTTTTGTTTGCAGATGCCTTATTTTTCCAACACCATTTGTTGAAGAGACCACACTTTTTCCACTGTAAGTTCTTGGGCTTTTGTTACGAATCAATGGGACCTGCATGTGTGGATCTTTCCTGGGTTCTTTCTCCTATCCTTCTGGTAAACCTGTGTACTGTTTGTCACCATGCTTCTTTAATTATCATAGCTTGTAGTAAGCATGGTTGGAAGTCGGATAGTATGCTGGGAGGATTACAAGTTCCAGGCCAGCCTGAGCTACACAGCAAGCCCCTGTCCCAAAACAAAACACAGGAATACATGACACACTGTTATGATTCTGGAGAAGTGCTTGGAATTTTCTATTTCCCCAGGCCATGCTACAGACTGCATCCTGACCACTGGCTTAGCTGTATTCTTCCAGAGAGATTCTGAGGCCAGAATTCTAATGAGTCAGTTCAGGCTACTGTAGCAAAATAGCAAACTGGGTGGCTTAAAAACAACAGGACTTCATTTCTTTGTTCTAGAGGCCAGGCACCCACAGCTAGGGTGCAGGTATACTTCTGGTGAGTACTGTGTCCTGACTCATAGGAAAGCCATGTCCTCACACGACAGAAAGGATAGGAAGGACTCCAGGTCCTCTTACACCAAGGTACCATCCTTTTCATGAGGACATTCATCACCTCTAAAGACTCACCTCCAAATATCATTGCACTGGAGATTTGGCTTTGGCATGAGAACATGGGAGTCACAAGTATGCAGAACACAGTGAAGTACCCAGCAAACTGGGGGCAGGACCACAGAAGAGGATTGAGGCTGTCAGGTAGGGGGAAGAATGCTCAGTCCAGACTGACAGTGGAATTCTGGAGTTCAGGGGTGGGAGACTCTGGGCTAGAGCATAGCAAGAGTTGACGTGTGCACACACACAGTGGGGTTAGCACACTCGCACTCACACATCTGGTGGAGTTAGTATATATACAAACACCAGCTGTGGTTGGACCACATAGACACACAGATGCCATGTGAGGTTGGCACACACACAGGAATGACTATACATACAGAGGCAGGGGGTGGGGGGGTTATCCATGTCTTTCCTCTGCCTTTAGCTGATTCCTGCTTATCCTTTTGTTCCAGTCCCCCAGAAACACTCTAGAAACACTGTGCATTGTGCCATGCTATCAGAAGGTGCTGATGAAAAGAAGTGAGAAAGACAAGAGACTCAGTGCATCCAGTCACGGGAGCATGCTGCACAATATGCATCAAACTACTGTGGGTTGGTTGGGGCAGATGCATGGTCACACTGTGACAATGAGGGGCGTGCAGTATGTGTGCATTTGTGTAAGTGTGACCAGGGTCACTGCTATGCCTGTGCTTGCCTTTGCCTCACATCCATAGACCTTTAAACAGTATCCATGAAGTTTAGAACTCTTCCTACTATACCAAATAGAAATGGGACACGGACACACACAGCAACACACACACACACACACACCATATATGAGCCCTGTTATCCCTAGCTGGCCTTCTTTGACACATTTGAAAATATGAATTCCTAAATTCAGAAGGGTGGCCCATGTAGATGGCCTCTATGATACCAGGGCAGTGTACCCAGCTTCCCAACTTGGAATCATAGACCCTTACTTGAGCATGGCTCTGACCAAGAGCTTGCTAAGGCTGTTCATTGACATGTATGGCTTTCCTAACCAATCATTAGATTTACTCTCCAGTGCTAGAAACAGGGATAATTTTTGTATATATGTATGTAAGTGTGTGTGTGTGTGTGTGTGTGTGTGTGTGTGTGTGTGTGTGTGTATATATATATGCAGCAACACAGACTTAAAAGTTTATTAGCATCTAATCCTGTTAAGATTGTCTCCACTGTATGCCAGCATACCAGCACATTCCAAATGTGTACTAATTACCAATGTCCCATCCTGTGTGTATGCTTTCTACACAGCCCCTGACCTTTTTGTTAATAACTTTGCATTATATTCATTGACTTGAAACAAATTGAATTCGGTGGCACTCACTCAAGAATTGAATTACACAGTCTTCTTAATTGGTCTCTTATTTAAATGGGAGACAGTAACGGCTTGCCACCTGTAATGTTTCCAGCAAAATAAAATTGGGATTCTAATGCATTCCCCCAAGCTAGGTGATTTCTTTTTCCAAAGTCTAGCTATGAAAATACCATTCTGGTAGTATCTACAAAAAGAATCTCGGGGTTCTTGTATTGTTGTTGCCAATGCCATGGGGGAGGGGGAATGCCCTTTGCAAACATATTCATTATGGGAGAGTCATGTAAATCAGGTGGGCTGGGAAGACTCAGGAGTCAGTGGCACTCTGCGTCTGTCACCCGTGGTTGTGATGTCTGACCCGCCCTGGCTCTTTAGATTTGGGATTAGGTGATTTAATGTACCTCTGACTGGCAAAACAGGGACCATTAAACAGGAGTACGTTAAGCATGCAAAGATATTTTCCACTGCGTTGGTTAGTTTTAAGTCCTTGAGCAGCATTGTGTGTTAGCTGGAGGGGGGCAGAAATCTAATTTCAGGAGTTTAGTGATGTTCTCCTATCGACAGTTTCACAGGCAATAGATACCGCCCGGAACATTGTTCTCCACACCGCTCTCATCTCTTCCCTTGGAGGATTCTTGCAAGCGATCAAAGAGATAAGGAACCTGGAAAATTTTGGCTCTGTTTTCTAATTCCAGTGTGAAATTAATTGTTTCAACTGCAAAGAACTACTTACTCTTTTCCTTACCATATTTAACTTAAAAATGCAAATGTTATTAGTGGACTGATCACTGATAAGGGTGCCTTTGTGCCCGGCTTTAACCTCTATTAGTGAGGATTATGAGGACGTAGTCACATTGGCATTTTCTAAGTGTCACGGTGACAGCACTTGCTGCACAAATGCCTAGCTGTCACCGTGAGTTTTATCACTCGGTTTTTCCCTCCGAATGTAGACTAATAAGCCCAGAAATTACAATTGCCTCCCTGCCGAATCTGTGATAGGCGGAAATAATGATATCAGTGCCCTGCTAATCTTCTTGCCTCTGCGCTTGGCACCGTCCTATTGAGTCACCTGTCACACTCGGCTTTGATGAGGCGAATTCAATCTCCCTGCTGTAATGACAATGGGGCCATTTTAATGTTTGGAAATGATTATGTGGAAGCTTCGCCGGGCTCTGTCTTGGCAAGCAAACCCAGGCACTGTGCACGCCAGGAGAGCAGTCTCTGGCTGTTGGGCAGGCAGAGGAAATGCTGTGTTATTACGAAAGAGACATGGAAGTCAGCTTCATAGTGGTGGCCTTGCAGGAGGGAGGAGCAGGGAGGGAAAGAGGAGGGATCACTCTTGCAAAAAGCTTTGCCATTGGCTAATCTCAGCATGTCGGCACACATTTGCCTCCTGATGAGTTTCCCAGAACATCTGTGTGTTCAAGAAGGCAGAGGCAGCTGAAGCTTGTAAATGTTACTGTGATTGACACTACAACATCATTTGCTGAGGCTACAGGCAGGCCAGTGTAGTTTTCTCCCAGGATATCAGCCTTGTCAAGTCACTCTTAACCTAGGCCTGCTCTGAACTTCCTTCTTGGAAAGTAATATTACCAGAGAATCCCAAAACATATATGCCTTAGAAACTCACGACTTGCCACACATGTTGGCTTCTAAAGTCACTGTGGAAAACCGGCCATCTCTCCTAGAGCCAGAAATCCATGAGCCTGGCAATTTTCCTCCAAAGTAGATGCAGGTATGTGTCTACCAAAAACATGACTGGAGTGTTCATAGACACAGCCTTTATACTTCAAAGCTAAAGATCACCCAGGGCCCATCCAAGAAGAATGGACAAAGAGGTCAGGAATTGGTCAATAGTGAAATGCTGTCTACTGTCAGAATGAATGAACTATAACTACCTGGATGAATCTCACAAACATGGTACAAATAAAAGAAGTCAAATGTAAGAGGATGTATGTGGAGAATTCCATTCATAAACATTCAGAGGCAAGTAAGACTGTTAGGTGATTGAGAGTTGGGACTGAAAACCAGAAGGAAAAAGTGCTAACATCCTTAGGGTCTTGCCAATGTAGTTCCCTATAGATTGTCTGTGAGCAAAACCACAAAGACTATACGTGCATGAAATTCAAGAAAGTGATAGAATCCATTGAATGTGTGCTCACTGCTTCCCTACGCACTTCAGGAATTGTGACAACATCCATAGGAGTGAAAAATTAGGAGCCTCAGAGCAACTTCCCAAACTCCTACAAACACTTCAAAACTCTTCCTGCGCTGCTTCAAAATTACATAAAGCTTTCCTGATACAAGTCACAGGATGAAAAGGACCCTCCTTCGCAGCTACTGTTTATACATGGCTTCCCTATTTGAACAATAAAGTTCTAGAAAAACATTTTTTATCTCTGGTAATAACATCCCAGGGGGATAGCAGCCCATAGAACTTACAGCTCACTGCCTCTGATCCTTCCAGAGGGCAGCTCCCAAGTTCCCTGTTAACAGTAAAAGAGGTGGACAGAAAGGGGCCATAATTCAGCAGGCAAAGACATATGTAGTTGGATCAAGCTCTGTAATGTAAATTGCTTGGCTTGATTCCAAAGCAAAATGGAGATGTCCCCTGGTTGATTAAATAGTCTTCAAACTAACTCTCTACCTTCTCTATGTGTTCTTTATGGCAGTCTGTTTGATTAATCTTATCTGTCTAGACATAGCATTCATTAAGTTAGTGTTCACAGGCTTACAGTTTCAGTGACAGGCAGTGGTATACACATTTTAATCTCATTTGGAACTCATGGTCTCTGTTAAACATGGAGCCAGGACAATGTTTTTGTTTTTTAATACATCAGTAGTTAAGAATCCATACAATTCAAAATTGGGTTTGAGGAAATAGGGCTTTCTCTAGCACCTGGTACCTGTGCAAACTTGGAAATATTCTTTAACCGCTCTGAACTTCCATTTCCTCATCTGTGTAGTAGAGATGAGAAAAGTGCCTTCCCAAAGGTCATTACAAGGACAAATTAGATAATATCCATAAAGTAGAATGGTACCTGGTGTACACTGGGCACAATGAACAGTGACTCCTAGAATGATGGTAGAGTAGGTAGGCATTGGCCCCTATAGACTCACATGTTGTCTGTGGATCAAGATGTAGAACTCTCAGCTCCTCCAGCACCAAGTCTGCCTGAGTGCTACCATGCTTCCATCATTACAATAATGGACTAAACCTCTGAACTGTACCCAGCCTCAATTAAATGTTTTCTTTATAGGAGTTGCTGTGGTCATGGTATCTCTTCACAGCAATAAAACCCTAGCTAAGACAGTTGGTGACTATGATACTGTTTTCCTGGGTAAACTTCACAAAGAGGTTTCCATCATCCAGAAGCAAAACCCACGAATGACCTGCCCTGCCCCCAACTTTATAACTAGCCCTGCTATTTCCAGAAAATGACAGTTCTTTCAATGTTCCCAAACTGCTCTGTCCTTTGTTCTCTGCCCATTTTCTACAAAGCCTCCATAATTTACACCAACCAAATGTGAACAGAAGCTGTGTGGACCTTTCGAGCACAAGCGTCAGTGAAAAGTGAATTCCAAGGAAAATGGTCAGCTCAGGTCTTCTTTCTCATCTGCTCCCTCAGCCTACAAATCATCTGACTCAGATGGGTCAGCACCTCTATCAGCTTGAGTCCCTGTGTGAGTGGAAAACAGCCCAGAGAGCCTAAACCAGATACCCAAGATTCTGTGTCATACACACTACAGACATTTGGTGGTTGACTGTAGTGGTCGAGCATGATTGGGACTTGTCTTCTCTGTATTCTCAAATTCCTCAGAATCTACCCTGGTCTTTGTCAGATGGATAGCACCGTCTGTGTAGACATGTCCCAAGTGAACTCTTCTCATAACAGGGCCTTATGCTTCTAGAAATTAGGGACCAGGGGAGCTCCATCCTCAACTCTCCCTTGGTTCCTATCAATTGTTAGAACTATGCAGGTGTTCAGAAATATTTGTTGAGTAGGTTGCCCTTCCCTGGTGTTTCCGAGTAAAGACCAAATGCATAAAGGGCGAGCTGTGAGGCAAGATTTCCCGGTACACGTGATCATCATCCGTCCTCAAGGACTGTCCTAGATGACTCCTAGGTAGTTCTGTATACAGCAGCATCCTAGACCATCAGTGCCACTAGCATTTGTATGAGGATACAGGGCTCTTCCTCCAGTCTAGGGATTCTTCCCAGCGTTGCTGCTTAAGCCATAGACAATAATTTATGGCAACTTTGTACATTTTGATAGTGTCAGTTTTTCTGAAAGTAGGTTTTTCCTACAGTAACAATGAGGTGGGGAGAGGTTAGTTCCTTTCATTAACGAGTCGGCACTTTTCATGGTTATATGAGTACCGATGATAGATTTCTCCCAGAAGTAAACCTACAGCTTCATGGTAGACTGATGCTGGAGCACACGTGACAATGACCACTTCCGGCAGAATGTGGCACAAAAAGGACGGGAGCTCCCCACAGCGTTGTTTGCAACTATTTATCTGTTTACACATAGAACAGCCACTTGTAACAATCACCAGGTTTTCGTTTCAATTTCAAAAAATTCTAGGGGGATGGTCTCAGATTCCTTAGATAACCCTACTCCTGTCTGATTATTGTACCTGGCTTGACAAAGAAAAAAATTGAAAAGGTAAAAAGAAAGAGCCCTGGTTTGAGTGAATTGACAGTCTGTGAATTTAGCTGGCGAGTGGACAAACTGTGGACCTAGCCACAGTCTTGATCTAAATGATACCAAAGGGAATACAGCTCCAAATATAGTTAAGTTCAAAGACTTTGGGTCTAAAGACACTAAAAATGGTATTAATAAAAGAACAAAGATGCAATGCATGAGAATTTAAATTTCCAGATTTCACTGCATCCATCAAAACAGAAGAAACAATCATTAGTGAAGATGGAATGTGCTGAAGCACTTTCTGTGAAAGATGGAAATGGAAGGTGTCGGGAAACAGTACAGAACTGATCCTAAAGGGCAAAGCAGGTCTCCCAGTAGGCCCGAATACCAGCTCTGAAGCCTCTAAGCACACAAAAAGACTTTTGCAGAGCTTAGCTGTGGTAGGCATAAAGAATGTCAGTCATGTTCTGGGGAATGTCTATGTTTTCACACACACACACACACACACACACACACACACACACACACAATGTTAGGAGGCTGCTCTTGTACAAATGTTCATTCCAAGTGAACATTTGTCTCATTGTTAGGAGATGTATCCCAATCTGAGCTTGTAAACCTATCCCAGAGAGAGTGCTCTCGAGTATGTGGGGAAAATGTTGCTTCCAGAACAATGTGCATGTTTAGGGAGTATGCACTTGAATATCAAGACAGACTGCTACAGAAGTGAGATTCCAAGTGTCTGTCAACTGGAGACTGCTGTAACCAACCAACATGACCAAGGCAGCAAGACTCTCTGAGCATAGTTTCCATACATGGTCTTCCTTAGGAGAAGTTCACCAGTGATGGATGAGAACTACAAGAACAGACATTACAGGCATCTGAAAGGACAAGCAAGCTCCCTCCCAGCCTGTTGATAAGCTAATGAACACGTGAGTACCACTTGGTGCCTCACAGGAGAAACTGAAATCCTAAGAGCAAAAACACACCAGATAATCAAGGATGTTGCCATGAACCAAACACAGGCCTCAGAGGTTTGATCTCCTTCTTCATGTTTCTGGTGAGATGGGTGCAGCCAACAGAGCTCCTAGAAGAAGACTTCCTGTGAGCTTAGCAGCTCCCACTGTAAGTTCAGAGGGTCAGGGACTTGGTAGCATGTCATTAGCACATGGTACCCGGCTCTCTGACCCTCTTTAGGTGCTCAGAATACCTGGAGCTTGAGAACAGAGATGGTACCAAGTACTTTAGTAGATAAATGAGTGCATCTCCCCTTGTTCTGTTATTTGGGCTCCCTCTTCGGGTTTTAATACACTTGTGGGTTGGCTGCCTTAAGTTTTGCTGCGTATTTTAAAACCATGAATAATCTTATAAGGAAATTCTCTCTTGCTTTTCTTAGACTGATTCTAAAAACATGTTTGCAGACTTTAGGAACCAAGGGCCTGGTATGGTAGTGTATGCCTATAATCCCAGTACTCTGGAGTCTCAGGTAGGAGGATCATGTATTCAAATCCCGACCCTGTCTCAAAAAAAAAACAAAACAAACAACCCCCCCTTTTTTTTAAAGACACCTATCCCAAGTAAGGATTGTCTTAGAGTAGGTTCCCTAGACCCTAGACTAGGCTTCTGAAGTCAGTATCTTCTTAAGGAGGAATTCCCAGGGAGCAGAGGCAAGGGAAGGCAATGCTGGGATGGGAGAAGGAGAAAGGCATGTAAGAATGTGATCTGAGGCTAAGTGCTGCAAGAGGACAGCTTGCGCCTGATGTCTTGGGAACACTGAAGCACGAGTCCTATCTCACAGCTACCTCCATCTGAGGCAAAGCTCCAAAGCACCCTGTCTTAGTCAATGTTCCGTGGCTGTGAAGAGACACCATGACCACAGCAACTCTTATAAAGGAAAACATTTCACTGGGGCTTGCTTATAGTTTCAGAGGTTTAATCTACTAAAGTCATGGCAGGAAGCGTGGGGGAGCGCAGGCAGACCTGGTGCTGGAGAGGTAACTGAGAGTTCTACATCTGGATCTGCAGGCAGCAGGCAGCGAGTGAGACACTGGGCCTGGCTTGAACATTTTAAACCCCAAAGCCTACCTACAGTGGCATACTTCCTCCGTCAAGGCCACACCTACTCCAACAAGGCCACACCTCCGAATCCCTGTCAAGTAGTACTGCTCCCTAATGACCAAGCATTTAAATCTATGAGCCTATACGGGCAATTCCTGTTCAAACCGCCACACACTCCAAAGCCAGGGAAAGTTCTGCATCAAAAGGTTAAAAAGACATCTGAAGGAAGATAGTTAAAAGTACCAGGAACATCTTCTAATAGTAGAAACTGAGGCTGGGCATGTAGCTCTGTGGTAGAATACTTGCCTAGCATTGAGAGGCCCTGGATTTAGTTCCCATAACCACAGAAAATAAGAGAATTAATCAATGATAGTTGGAAATTTTATGTGACACATGACATAGAAAAAACAAAAATTTTTGCTTTTTTTTTTTTGAGAATCTCATACATGAGTACCGTGTTATATCATGTCCACTCCACCTCCCACCAACTCCTCCCATGGCTTCCACACACAACCCTTTTTCTTTTTTGAAATAGGGCCCCACTATGTACCCCTGGCTGACTTCAAACTCAGGCATCGAACTGCTTCCATACCCAGCCAAGAGGAAACAAAATTATTTTTTAAATGGGAGGAAACCAGTTACACATTCTTTTCAGAAGCCATAACAAGAGCTCAAAACAGAAGAGATTGATGTCAGTATTGTTAAAGTCATTTTGGAGAACGGTATACAGCCTCCAGTGTGACCCCATTGTTCCCCGGTCCCCGGCTGGCACTCAGACCCTAGAGGACTCTCCTCGCACACTGGGTCCTGGTTAGCTTGTGTGGCCTAAAGAAGTGTGCAGAAGTGAAGTCAGGCTACTTCTGCCAGGCCAGGTTCTGAGCAGCTTTGGCTTCTACTTTTCTGTCTGAGGTCATTTGGTCTAGGCTAGGGAAAGATAACTGCCATGCTGAGGAATGAAACAGCCCCACAGAAAGATAGGATGCTAAGGCCTCCCACCAACACTGAGTAACCTGCTGAGAAATGTAAATCCTGCCAACATCTTACCTGAAGTCTGAAGAGAGATGCTGATCCAGAAGCACCCAGTTAAGTCACCCTCAAAATGAAGTACAGGTGGTTAGAAATATTGGCTGTCCTAAGTTGCTATGTTAAGAAGTAATATTCAAAGCATGACTCTGTGGGCTTATGAGTCATGAGAAATGAGGGGAGCCAAACAAATGTAGACACCAAACTAAGAAGGCAGTCGAAACCCGGTCAGAGGAGAAGTACAGGGGCTGCCATGGATGGTGACATTACCACAAACCAGCCCTCCAGGAGCCCAGGAATAGTCTCCATGTTGCCAGGCAGATTCCATAACCCTTGAAGGGATAGAACAGGCTCAAGTGGGGAAAAAATCAGCAGAAAATGTTAAACAGAAATTATTATCGTAGACTTTCATTATGAAGGGTGAACATAATTAAACTTTTGTAGCTGACAACGTAAACTCAGTTGTCTAGAAACTCATTTTAAAAGAACACTCTGCATGTTCATTCACCAGCCAGCCCTTCACTCCTTTCCCATAGTGTCAGAGCCACCTTCTTACGCTAGAAAATAACATAATGATAACCACTGCCCAGCCATCCTAGCGACTAAGTAATGCCCAGAGAAATTCAAGGGGACAGTCTGCAAAATGACAGAAAAAGAGAGGTCATTTGGCCTCTTTGGCCACCTTTGAGTTTTGTATGAGAATGTGCTGCTCAGATCTGAAGCTGCTGTCTCACTGTCATGAGGACAAGCCAAAATGTTCCCTAGCATGCTGACCTGAGGCCTTGACATTGCTGAGCAGCTGAACCAATGAACCAAGAACTATCCTCAGACTTTATGTCGACACTAAGAACAAATGTTACATTGAAGTTGGACATTCAGTCACTTGCCACCAAATCCATTTGTTGCTGTGGCAATCATCCTAAAAGGAAAGGGTGGCTTAAAAATAGATGGGTGGGTGGATGGATGGATGGATGGATGGATGGATGGATGGATAGATTGATAGATAGATAGATAGATAGATAGATAGATAGATAGATAGATAGATAGATAGATAGATAGATAGATAGATGACAAGCATTTAAAACTGGACGTCTAGCTCGGTGAGAGGGTGCTTACCTAGCATGTGCAAAGTCCTGGGTTTGCTCTTCAGGACCTCCAAAGAAAGGAGACTAGCAAGAGGAAGAGAAGGATGAGGGAGGAGAGAAAGAGAACAGAGGATGAGGGATTGACTTTGCTTACAAATGTGGTGGTCAGTTGGACTTCTCATGTGGCTGCAGTCAGTTGGTAGCTATGGCTTGGGTCATTTGACGGTGTCTTTACTCAGATTCCTGCCACCTGGGCTGAGAAAACTCAACAGGTATGAGTAAGCAGGGCAGGGACTCCCCCAATCACACCTATCCATATATCATTGTCTCTCTAACTAGTGGCCTCAGGGAAATTAAGTCAGACCTCTTCTAGTAGTTGAAGGTATCCAAACAAGGAAGACAGGCCTCTTCCAGCCTTATCTGGGGGCTGAAAGAGTCTCACTGTCACCCCCTCCTAACCAGTGCACAGTCACAAAGCTGTCTCTGAACTCTAAGGAGGAGGAGGTAGACCACAGCTCATAGTGGAGTTTTCAGTGTGTCTTTAAGTAACTAAAACCAGCCTAGCTAGTACCTTAGAGTTCTGCTGATGACTCTGAATACACATGGCCTCTGTTTGTCCCTCTGTGTGATTCATCCCATCTCATTCTTGCTAGGAAATCCAGCTTTGTTTTGTTTTTCTTCAGAGTCCTTATAAACTCTTTCATTCCTTGAGTAACGCTTCTTGGACCCAAGACGGGTCCAAGCCCTTAAATAACTTGTCACTTAGCAGGAAGGGCTTCCCAGATTGTAAGTGCCAGGAGGAGCCAGCTGGTCCTGTGATGCCAAAGTAATTCACAGAAAGAGGAAAATCTGAGTCACAAAAGATTTATACTCCACTCCAGTAAGTGGGGCTTACTGTTTTCTTGACCTCACTCATGAGGAATCTAAAAGCATACTGAATGCTAGTTGGTAATTGTTGTAATTTGGGGGTCCTCCAACTCCACCTAAATCAAACTGAAATGAGGATTTGAGTATAAGTGATATTTGTGAGGTGAGTTGAAGAGGGTAGGGAATAGTTAAAGTTGGCACAAAGTAGGTATCTGAGGAGGATATCTCTGCGGGCAACTGATGACTCTAAGTGGCCATAAGCCATCTCTAGTGCTACAAGGAAGCTTACTATTATTATTTTTAGACAGGGTCTCACTATATAGATCTGACTGGCCTGGAACTTGCTATATAAACCAGGCTGATGTTGAACTCACAGAGATCTACATGCCTCTGCCTCCCAACTGCAGGAATGAAGGTGTGTGCCACCATACCTTGTTGGAAGCACTCTCTTCTTCCCTTCCTTCCTAAAATGTGTGTGTGTGTGTGTGTGTGTGTGTGTGTGTGTGTGTGTGTGTGTGTTATGTATACTTGTGTGTATGGGTGTTCACATGTAGATGAGTGTACATGTGTGTGCACATGTTTGTGTGTGTATGTGTGCATGGGCGTGAACGTATGTGTGCACACATACCCAAGGCCCAAGGTTGACATCAGATATCTTCCTTGATCTCTCTCTGCCTTATATGTTGTGGCAAGGTCTTTGGACCAACCCAGAGCTGGCTGCTTCAGCCAGTCTGGCTTGGCAGCTTGTTGGAAAGATTTCCTGTGTCTGCCTCCCACACCCCGGCATCACACACTGGTCACCAGGCTCATGAAGGCTTTATGTGAGTCTTTGGGATCCAAACTCTTGTTCTCTCTCACACTTGCGCTACAAGTGCTTTTTACCTACCAAGCATCTCCTAGTGGAACCTACAGACCCTTGTCCTTTATGGATGGGGTGTGCCTCCTGGAGACATTATCCCTGGTGCTCAGAGATACCCATCCCAGGTACTGTCCGCAGGAGACTTCAGGCGGGTTGAGGCCCCAGGACAGACATCTCTTTCCTGTCTCTTCAATCAGAGACTTCCCACTGCCTCAAATCCCTTTTTAGAAGTAGGCAAAGTGTGCATTGCTTTTCAAAACCAGGATTCATTCATTAGAGTTTGCCACATATTACTTTGGAGTATATTCTAGAAGTAACCTTGGGTTTGTATAATAGGAAAACACAGTGCGTCTTAGCTTGATTATGATTCCAGCTGATCAAAAGACTCAAAGGAGAAAGTGCTCACCTCCAGTAGACCCCTGGTGCCAGCACATTCATTAAGCAAACATGATGCTGGCATCTCTTACCCTGTCCCCCGCCCTCCAGCTGCTCTCCCTTTTTCCTCCCCCAGCTCATTAGCAACTTCCACAGAGGAGCAATGCTGAGATCAGATGGACAGGAGGTCTAAAAAAATAAAGTCTTAATGCAGACCAGAATGAAGTTGAAACTAGTAACACGGTATGTTTCTTCGTTATTTTTTTGTGATAAAATATACATAACATACCTTATTATTTTAAGCATTGAGTACAGTTCAGTGACATTGAATATACCTATACTCTGTATAACCACACTTGTCCATCTCCAAAACTTTTCCAATGGCTTACAGAATTTGGGGCTATCTGCGAATTTTTGTTTTTCATTCTGCCTTTATTTTCCATTTATTCAGGAATTCCAGAGTTGGCTGGATTCAATAAGATGTCACTTCTGCCAGCTAACATCTCTGTGTTGTTTTTAGCACTTGCTATAGCGAGTCTGAAAAGCAATGATGCTGAATCATTAGACACTACCCTAAGTGCTTGTCAATCATTGTTGCCAGCATTTAGGGAAACCTGGAGACATATGTCTCTGAGGGAGTTTTCGAAGAGATTTAACTGAGTGGGGAAGGTCCACCCTGAATATAAGAGACATCAAGCCCTGGGCACCTGGTCAAAAAGAAGAAATGGGGAAATCAAGCTGAGCACCAGCATTTATCTCTCTTTGCTTCCTGATTGTGGAGGCAGCATGACCAACTTAAGCTCCCTGTCAGACCTTCCATGACATGATGGACTGTATCCCTCAAACTGTGAGCCAAAGTAAACCTTTCATTTCTTAAGCTGTTTTTAATCGAGTATTTGTCACAATAATAAGCCAAGTACCTGATAATAATATTAATCTATGATACCAATATTTTTTAAAAAAAATATCAGGTGCATTTCTTCTCCCTTTTTATTAAACTTGTCCTTCAGTATGCATGGGGGACTAGTTCCAAGATCTCCATAGATAAAAAAAAATCCATGAATACCCAAGTGTGTTGAATAAAAGGGCATATATTTACATAATAGCTTATATACACATCCCCCTATATAACTTAAATCACTCCTAGACTACTTATAATACCCAATACAGTATAAGCACTATATAAGTAGGCATTATAATGCATAATTTAGGCAATAATGGAAACAAAAAGGTCTGAGCATGTTCAAGACAGCCACACTCTTCATAGACCTAAATTCATAGTACCTGACCATCAGTTGGTTGAATCTGCAGATCTGTAGAACATAGAGATACAAAAAGGCCATTATGCTCTTATTTGATGAATAAAATACTCTCTGTAGTGAATTCCTGTGTGTCTTACCCTGACTCTCTACTGCCCAGGTAGTTGGGTCCAACCTGACCCTGGTAAAGAGAACTTTATAATTAAAAATTATGGGTCTGAAGTCAGCTGAATGCTTACGACATTCTCACTTGTCAAGTTCATTCGCCCTCGCCATCCCTTCGGTGACAACACTGCTTAATGCAGACATCATGTGCTTCCCTAGGGGTAATTTCCACTGTCCTGTGACATTCTCCTCTATGTTAGAATAAATACTCTGTGTTCTCCAGTGCCTGGTCCAAGCACCTGTTCCTTTTTGTGCTTCTTAGGAGTAATGGATGTCCTGGTGATTATCAGGCATGGGCATGGAAGAGTAAGTAAGACTCATTTCTTCAGAAAGAGCATCCACTGTAAGAAAAGAGAAACTGGGCTTGTGTGGTCATCAGTGTTTCCATCAACTTGACAATTTATTGGAGGTATACAGTACATACAATAACATCTACAAACCCTACCAAAACCACAGAATCATAACCATAAGAAATGTGCCATTATTTTGAGCTACTAGGAATTAGAATGTCTTGACATGAAGCAAAAGATAATTTACATGTAGAAGGCAGTGTAGTGTCTCAGTTTCTGTGATAGCTCAGAACACATCTGACAAATGCCCTCTGAATTCAGGACCATACTTTTTGGAAATGGTACAAGAGTCCAAAGCCATATATCTGGACAGGAGTTGCCGGAACCATGCTTAATGCTCTCCTGTACCATGGTAATGCTGCTTCTTGATTACAACAGAAAGGAGACCCACTGAGGCAATCTCTAGTTGAGGAGATAGGTGCACCTCATTACTGTAGGGGTAGGCAGGGAAGCATGTAATCAAGTCATCATCTAGGGCCAGATGGGCCAACCTTTACTTTGGAACTTGCCCCAAGTATAAGGGTGTTGCACAAATCCTAAATGGTCTTATAATAAAAACTCAGAGCCAGATATTGGGGTAAATGCTGAAAGATCAGAGAGACGAAGTAACCACTTCTCACCTCGCCTACTCCTCAGCTGATCCTGTCTCCACGAATGCTCAGACTAAATTCCCTCAGTCCTTAGCCAAAAGGACTCAGCCAAAAGACTCTAGTTCCTGTCTTCTTACACCTTATATACCATTCTCTGCCCAGACATTACTTCCTTCCTAGTGCTGGGATTAATGGTGTGTATGCTTCCCAAATACTGGGATTAAAGGTGTGAGATCTCAAGTGCTGGAATTAAAGGCATGTGACTCCTAAGTACTGGGATTAAAGGTGTGTGCCACCACTGCCTGGCTCTTTTTCTCTCCTAGACTGAGTCAATCTCATGTAGTCTAGGGTGGCTTTGGATTCACAGAGATCCAGAAGGATCTCTGCCTCCCGAGTGCTAGGATTAAAGGTGTGTGCCACCACTACCTGTCCTCTATGTTTAATCTAGTGGCTGACTCTGTCCTCTGACCTTCAGGTAACCTTTATTTGATACACAACATATCACCACATAAGAGGGCCTGCATTTCTTAGCAGAGGTGAAATGATGAAGGGCCATATTTCAGAGACAGATGGCCTGGTTTGGATCCAGGCTCTTCCTGGTGTTAACCATGTCTTCCTGGGAAAGTATTTAATCTCTCCATGCATCTGCTTTCTTATCTGATGATTCAGAAAACACCACACCTATTAATGAAGCTATAATCTATGATCATATGGACATATCATTGGCATGTTCATTATAAGGCTTCCATGCCTGAATTCTGCTTCTGACTTCTCTTTCCTTCTGTCTCCTTGCTGTGACATGCACAGTTCCTCCATCACTTGAACTTCCAGACATGCATTCATCAACTCCACAAATGTCCACTGAGGTACTGATATAGGCTTGGCACTCTTACATTCCGGGATCTCAGCATTTGGGTCAGTTAGATACCCTGATCAACTGAGTAGTGAGTCAATCATTCATCTACCCTGACCTTGTTGTTCTTGAGTCCTTTGTGCTCTTGTAAGTACTAATGAAGCTCTGTCTTCTAAGTTCCTGCCCTCTATGCCCGCTGTTCACAGATACTTGGCTTCTGCTCCACAGCTCAGATCCTTGAAAGAGATATGATCACCCCAGCTATGTTTTCAAGTCAAGCCATAAAATTATTTTAGCCAGATTTTTCTGATTAATCAATCACCCATGATCTGGTGTCCACTCTCATCCAACTCACTGTATTATAGAGGAAGAAATGATCAGGAGGCCCAGGACCACAGACAGCATGAATGATGGGGCCTTCACCAAGATGCTAACCCAGTTGGAAGTCCTTAGGACAACACATTAAGGATGTGACAGGTTAACAAAATAAGAACTTCAAAATTTTGTGTTTTGCTTTTCTTTTTGATGTGGGTTGCAACAGAATCTTGTTGAGAGCCCAGTCTAGCCTGGAACTTACGGTAATCCAGGTGAGTCTTGAACTCCTGATCCTCTTGCCTCTCCCCATAAGTGTTGATATTAGAGGTACAGACACTACTTCTGGTTTAAAATTGTGTTCTTCACACTATCTCATTCCTGGCTTTAATTTAGAACAATTCACTGTTATTTTAAGAAGGGCAAGTATGTGAGGCTACAGTAGACCTCTGTGGAAGTAATAGAGCGTCTCTGAGAGTCTGTTAAATCTCACATCGCACAGGCCTAAGGAGAGTACCTTCTGGGGGTCACTCCCAGCACATAGGCAACAGATGCAGGTTGGACTTTAAACAACGTCTTGGCATTGAATGTTTTAGTTTAGTTTGCCTTGTTGGAGAAACCATTGCCTTCCTTCCCATTTCTGGTGTTTTCAATTCCGGCATAGCCTGGAAACCTCCAAAGGTGTTTTCTGTGGTAGAAAGGTAAACTTGCCCCCTCAACCTTTGACAAATGAGAGTCAGTGACTACACAGTCCAGCTACTGAATGCTTCACACAACTCTCACATGTGTTCCAACCATTGCCCATAAGTCCTCAGCTGCACTAAGGCTGAGCTGGCCATACTGTAACCTGTTCATTAGTGCAAATTTGATTATTTCTCTTGCCTACCTCATTCCTGTCCTTCTCCACCTGAATTTTCTCCAATCATCTGCAGATAAACCATTTGTGCTGGAAACCTTGTCTCTGCTTCTGGAGAGTCACAGCTTAGACACCTGCAAGATGTCACTCTAAGAAACTGAGTCTGGATGCTTAACAAAGAAATAGGTTTGCATAGCTTATGATGTTGGAAAACAAGAATGGAAAACCAGGTAGTCCTATCTGCTTAACCCCTAGTAAGTATGTCCTGTCTGTTGCTGCCCCCACCCCCACTACACCAAAACAAAGGTAACCTGGTACAAAAGGTGAACACATTTGAGTGGTCTCACTTTATAAGAAACTAGCTTCAAGAATTAACCAGGGTCCTGAGAAAACTATATTAACACCTTTGAGAGGCAGAAACTTCCCCTCATGACTCACCACTACCCCTACAACCTCTTAATACACTTATATGAGGACCAAGCTTCTAGCTAAGGGACCTTCAGGAGCAGACTTAAACGAAAGCACCTGACTGATATCCAAGCACAGACCGTCTGTGCTCCTGCTCTGTAAACTGTCAAGTGCATTGGTAGTTGTTTCAGTCTGCAGCTACAGAGAAATGCAGACTGCAGATGGTGAGGTGAAGCCCTTGTGGGAGGGGCCGCTGGTGAATGGGATGCTTGCCTGCCCATTTTTGAAATGGTCCATTCCTCCATTTTAATCTCATTCATTATTGAATAATTAATAATGATTTATATGACATTGACATTTTTCCCCCAGAAATCTTGACTAACTCTTTGACAAGAGATTAATAAAGAGTGGGACTTGAGATGTCAAGTTTTTATGAACAAGTGTCCAAGGCCGTCTCTGGATGGGTATTCTTGGCTGCATTCACCACGCTCTCCAGAGACTGAAAAGCAATTGTTTAGGTGGGTAGAGAGAGCTATGCTGAATTAAATTGACCTGCGTGATACAGAAAGTAACACTGAGCACATTTTACTAAGGGGTCTTTGAAAGAAATCTATTTTATTGTAGCTGAGCATGGAAATTATTTTAAGGAAGTGATTATCTGCCTAATAATTTAAAATTCATGCATGATGTCAGCATCCAAAATTAACCAAACTGGGGGAACAACATGCTTGGTCTTGAATAAAAAGCTAAGTGCATCTTTAGTTCTTCCTCTGCTTTTTTTTTCCTATTAGAAATATGAATTTGACTGTTTTCAAAAGCCAATTCTTATGCCTACATCCTGAAAAGAGAAGACATTTCCATTTATACTAAATGCTGACAGCCTTGCTTAATCCAGATACATATACACCTACAAGCACTTTTGTTCCAGATAGAATTGTTACCCTGAAAGGAAATTGGTGTGCTTCTTTAGGGTGGCTGGAGTTTTAAGCTTGTCTTCGATTTCAAATAACTTTATTAGAAGGCCTGGAGATAAGAGTGGGCACAGTAAGGAAAGGCAGTTATTAGGATGAGAAAACCCAGTGAAGCTAGAATTCGCTAGAATTCTTTCGTCGTAGGCTCTGGCTACAGCTGTTAGCTCAGATAGAGTCGGAGCCCTTCACCTTTAGGGTAGTAGCTGGACAAATGTGTGTTTGAAAACCAGCTCTAGCCTGCAAGGCCCTCAATGTGTGCCATGAGACTCCCTGGACACTTGCAAAGCATTACCTTTCCTCTGGAAAGGCTTCCTCACAGACTGTTGCCAAGGTCAATGTTCTCTAAGAAAGGCAGCAACATTTTTTTCCCTCTTCAAAGGACCTTTATGTACTAACTCACTCCCACCTGCTGTGCATGTAAATTATTCATCAGTGATTCAAATGGCATTTTGCCGCAGACCATCTGAGCCCCCTCTGTGACTATGGGGTGGGTAGGAAGAGAAGAGATTGGGGGGCAGATGTTAAGGGGTTCCATTACTTAGCATCAAACCAAGGCAAAATGGGATGGGACAGAAACAGACAAACTTCTCCCCTGAATGAGAAACTTCACCCATGATTCTTGGGCACCCATCACAGCTCCCAGTGGTCTGGAAGCAGGGTGATGATGCCAGTGTCGTGTTCCCCTCCAGAATTTGTTTCTGAGGAATAGTGTCTGTGGCATTTCTCACTAAGGTGTTGCAGAATCAGTAAGTTTTTAAGGGGAAAGCACAGTGGATTAGCCACCTTCCAAACTGTTTTTATGAGGAAAAATGAGCCTTGGCTTGTAAGATGGAATAAAATGAGGTGCGGAGAGAATTCTGGGAGGAGTAAGAAGAAAAGATCTTGGCTTCTCCCAGCTCGGAAATGATCCCTCCCCGCAATCTGTCTTCAAATTCCTGGTGACTGCTGATTGTGTCTGGTGTTGCATCTTCAAGGTGCTCACAGTTTAGGGACCAAGGACGGTGGCTTCTCGTTCACAATGGCCGTCTAAACCACTTTGCATTAAGGATAAAAACCTTTTTAAAGGAATGTGTCAAAATAATTACATTTTTAATGCATTCCTTGATTCCACATCACACAAGCAAGCACATCAGCCTCCCTTGAGTGGATGAAAAAAATGTCTTTCTTTCAGTGAGGTCTGTTCTCTGAGGTACCCACACACAAGAGTAAGGCATCCTGCACCTGTCATGGCCGACTGGGAGGCAAAACACTGTAGGAGCTGAGTTTACCTGGAGCTTGGCTTTGCTGGTGTCTTTTCTTTTGTAAGAGAATTTTTTTCTCCTTCAGCGGTCCTCTTGGATGCCCAGAAACACTGTCGGTATTTTCAGCATTTCCCCCACACTTTCTCCACCCTTCCTCTTTCTAGTTGCTAAAGGCAAAGTCTCTGAAACACTGATTATTTAACTCACAAATTGAGATTGTAAAAAGGATTAAGGGCTGACTAGATGGCTCAGCAAGTAGAGGCGCTTGCAGCACAGGCCTCATAACCTGAGTTCAAACCTCGATTCGACTCCCAAAAGCTGTCTTCTGACCTCCACATTCGGAACCTGGCATGAACACACTAGCTAGCACTCACATACACATATCACATACACACGCATCATAGGCACATCTATAATAAAAAAATAAAAGGAAATTTAAAAGAAAAACCAAGGACTGAGTTGTAAGTAGCCGGAATGTAGATTTCATCATTTTGTGAAGAATTCTGTTCAAATACATTTGAAACCCATTTTTAGGATTTCACAATGAAGCCCATTAATGTTTTTCAACAGCACATTAAAAATTCAACAGCTAGGTCCTCCGCATGGCCTGTTTCCATGCAGACTACCTGGATGGCTTAGTTTAAAATTGATACCATGAGTGGCTTGAAGTGTGTTTCATCAAATGTTTCTATCTAGTGAGATATTTAGGGAACACATCTCATTTTTCATATCCTGAATGGCCTGATGTACAAATCACCTCATCTCTATAAAGCAGGGAAATCATTTTAATTTGGTAAAGTGGGAACAGATTATTGATGTCTGTTCCTGTTTACTAATAGCATGCTAGCAATAAATAGCATTCATATCCCAGAAAGCAAAAATTGCTGACTTGAGGAGAAAATAAACCCTACACACAGGCACCCATGCATGAACTTGCCTGCACGTGTGCCTGCATGCAAGCACACACACATGCACACACACACACACACACACACACACACACACACACACACCCTATTCTCTCTTCCTTACTCTTTCCTTGTGTGGGCGGAAAAAGAGCCGCTTCTAGGAATGTGAACAGAGTCAGTGAATATGGAGTTTGGAATACACTGATAACTGTGGTCTCTCTTATGGCCACTGCATTTCCCTACCATGGAAGGGTTCCATCCTGTTCTTCCCTCATCCTCCTGTACATGTTCAAACCACAGCACCTAGAGTCCTGAGGCTTGCAACGGCTTGGTCTGCATTTGCTTTAAAATTATGCACAGATGTCTCCCAGATGTGCATTGTACCACTAGCCCTGCTCTATCGCCTGCGTTGCTGGGAGCTGACTCCGTGGACAGTGTCTGGTGTTTCTAAGATGGTTGGAAAGCTTTGACTGGTAGGGCTGGGCAATTAAGGCCTTAGTTCCTAAGGAGCCCTTAGGATGATGCATTTTTCTGCTACGGGAGGGATTCCCAAGAATAAGATGAACATCACGGTCCATATCCTCCTGCCGCTAGCCTCTGGAAGCCAGTTTCAAAACATACCTTCCAGAGTGGCTTGCACACAGTAATCTAAGTATCTGAGTGTTCCTCCTGTTTGTCTTGTTATATCTAAGGGGTGGGGGAATGAATGTGACGGCTGTTGTTTTTGTTGCAGGGGCCGGTCCCCTGGTCCCCTGCCTTGGGTTCACAGATGCTACAGAGCTGTCTTGGATCTTCAGACACCAACACATGCTCACTCAGCGTGTAGAGCTTTGTGTCCCAGGCCTCCTGGGAGGAGGCAGTAAACCTTCAGATCCCAGCACAGCCCCTCAGCAACCCTCTACCCACAAACTTCTCCTAATTAAGCCAGCCGGTCTAATTATGGGGTGTTCCATCAAATATGTCTCCAGATGCTTCCGATGCAGCCTGCGGGTGCTGGTCAAAGCTGGCGAGGCTTCTGATCAAGGATGCTGGCCCTGCAAGCACGCCGCACGCACGTCCTCCTCTCGCCTGGATGCCTGGATGCGCTTGTCTCCAAGTACTGCTCAATCTGCCCTTGCTCATTTGCTCCGTTGCCTGTCGAAAGCATAGAACGTAATTACTAAAGTTAAGGAAACATCTCTGTAATTAGCTAGGCAACTCTAAGCACAAGAAATGGAAATTAGTCACAGTATCATAAATTAGTTTGTGCATACATTACATTCAAGGATCACCCTTGGGGCTCAATGTTTGCAGTCTTTGGCGGCAACCCCCTTGTATCTCAATAAAGCATTCTTTCCCGGGCGAGTATGTCACAGGAAAGGGAGTTTCACTTGGATCTCAACTCTCTCTCTCTCTCTCTCTCTCTCTCTCTCTCTCTCTCTCTCTCTCCCTCCCTCCCTCCCTTCCTCCCTCCCTGCCTCCCTCTGCTCTCATTTCTTTTGTAGTTGCCCATCAGAATAAAATCTAACATTCAAGGGAGAGAAAAAGGGACGAGTAAACAGTGATTTTCTTGTTGATTTTATTTTCCTTTGTGGGGCTCTATTAACTTACAGCCATCAAAGTGTCTCCAAGCAGGGGGCTCATCAACTGCATTGTTTCAGTTATGAGGAGCAGTAGTTATAAACTCTTTAAATAACCCTGATTTTCAACTATTTTTGCAGTCCCTTCTCTTGCCAGCCAAAGCCAGGAAATTGGACTCAGGCACACACAACACAGTATTTGCATCAAAATAATTCAGCGGGCAACAGCAAGCCACAATCACATCGCTCGGAAGGAAGGAACAGAATACAAATTAAAGGAAGAATGTCAATTTTTTGCCATTAAGCTTCAATGACCATTTGAAATGGTGCAAGGCACAAAGGTTCCTGATGAGCGTCATCTAGTTTGATTATTCATACTTGTGTTTCTGCTTGAATTAAGGCAGGAGTGCTACAGCCTGTTAAGGGAAAATATTTGAATTGTAGTGAACTCTCACCTTGCCGCGCATCCATTTACTTTTCAAATGAATACTAGATAAGTTAGTGCATTTTCTAATCGGCCTGTTTTCCAGTGAGTGCCGTCATTACATACCAATTTCCTTTAGAAGTGCTTGCTAAGAAACATTAACTACTTACAAATAAGGAGCTGTCTGTCACAGGCTGCAGTTTTGAGCTCACCGCCTGCTTTCTGCGAGGGTAGTTGCGAGCCGTAGAGTAGGCATTTGCCTCGCCTGCCTTGGCTTCGAGGCCTTTCCCTCATTTCTTGCTAGTCCTTTAGCAGTAGAGGCAGGATTTCTGCCATGTGCTGCCCTCCCAGAGCCAGGCAGAAGCCTGCTATAGTTGTAGATCAAGCCACCTTGTCACCAGTGACCATGTCACTCAGCAGGTGCCCTGGGTCCACCCTGGCTTCTGATCCTAACTGCTGAGGTTGACCTGGCAGGCAGTATGAATTCTGGTGCACACTTGGAATCCAAGGCTGAGTACAGGTACCATCAGGTACCAAATCATGCCATTTGTTTCTGGATTCAGACTCTACAGCCTGTCAGTGAATCTGTTCAACATGAAGAAAATGGAAGAGAGAGATTGTGAAGATTGTTTTTGGGGAGAAGTCTCATTTAAGAAATGCATTTTAAGCCGGGCGGTGGTGGCACACACCTTTAATCCCAGCACTCGGGAGGCAGAGGCAGGCGGATCTCTGTGAGTTCGAGGCCAGCCTGGGCTATCAAGTGAGCTCCAGGAAAGGCACAAAGCTACACAGAGAAACCCTGTCTCAAAAAAACAAAAAACAACAAAAGAAATGTTTAAGAAATGCGTTTTAGACACATTTAGCATGTAAGCAGAAACTCCCAGAATGGAGGAGGCATTAGAACATTGCTATGCTCTGTAGACACTTCAATTGAGAAAATATTTGTGCTCAATCAGGGAGCTGAGGGGCTTGATGGTTACTACTTGGGGCCTGTATTTGGCATCACCGGGAGCTTCTTGAGGTTTCTCCATTATTGAACATTACTGCCATACATTTGCCAAGACATGTCAGATATTGCTTTTCATATGTTTATGCACAGGGAATGGAATCCAGGGCTTTGTATGTGCTAAGGCAAGCACAGTCAACGTATAGAGAAGAGAAATGCCTGAGAAATTCCCCTCCCTCCTGAAAGGAATGGAGGCCTCTAAGAGTGCTGATGTGATCATAATCCAAATGTTACTCATTTTTTAAATAGAGAAAGATTTGAAAAGATTATAATCACAAAGTCAGTTAATCCTATAACTGAATTCAAATGTCAAATGAAATATGGGCAAAGTTGGAAATGAAGGGAAGATACTGAGCAGGGATCATGAGCACTCAATAGGAAAGTGGTAAAACAAACTCCCATGAAGTCAGGGCTTTATTCTTTTTTTTGTAGGGGAGCCGGGTTTTTGTTTGTTTTTTGTTTTTCAAGACAGGGTTTCTCTGTGTAACAGCTCAAGCTATCCTAGAACTTACTTTATAGTCCAGGCTGATGGGTGATATCGCTCTGTATGCTGTGAATATGTTGCTCTGATTGGTTGATACATAAAATGCTGGTTGGCCAGTAGACAGGCAGGAAGTATAGGCAGGATAAGCAGACAAGGAGAGTTCTGGGAAGAGGAAGGCTGAGTCAGTAGACGCCAGCCCGCTGTCCAGGAAGCAGCATGTAATGACACACAGGTAAAGCCACAGAACACATGGCAACATATAGATTAACAGAAATGGGCTGAGTTTAAATGTAGGAGCTAGTCAGTGATAGGCCTGAGCTAATGGCCCAGCAGTTTTAATTAATATAAGCCTCTGTGTGTTTACTTGGTCTGAGTGGCTGCAGACCGGGCGGGACACAGGAAAACTTCAGCTATACCAGGCTGTCCTCAAACTCGGAGATCCAACTGCTTCTGCCTCTGGAGTGCTGGGATTAAAGGCATGTGCTACCACTGCCTGGCCAGGACTTTATTCACACACACACACACACACACACACACACACACACACACACACATGCACACACCACGTGGAGAGGTATCTAAAAAGGCAGTAGAGTCACTCAGCTAATTATGCATTTATAGAAATATATAAACAACCATCTAGAAAGACTGGAATGTCCAAAACCATTTTTTAGTCTCCTTTTAACACAAATTCATCTTCATTCATATCTCAAATTCTGGCAACTTGTTTTACAATTTTTTAATATCATGCATACTTTAAAGTTTCAAAGAAATAGCTTTCATGCAAGAGAACATAGACATTTCCCTTTTTCTGTTGCTTTGAAGACAGAGTAATATGTCTGAGAAACTGCACACACAAGATATAAGCACCCACAAAATATGACTGAGGGAAATGCAAATGACCCTAACTTCTCCCTGCCCTCACTCCTGCCCTCCTGTAGTGCCTCCAGACATTCCTCTGTGGTTGTGTGACTTCTTTGGCCAATGGGCACCTCAGAAGTAGCACAAGCAGAGACTGCAAAGGAGGTCCTCACTCACCTCTTGCTGTGCCTGCAAATAAATAAACTTCAGATGTCCTACTGGACCACAAGATGCTTGAAGAAAAACAGCCTGCCTGACTGCCATACTTGTGGACAAAGTCATCATCTCCTACCCGGTCATCACACACCTCATGGACATATATAAGCAAGGGTCTATTAGAGGTCAGCTAAGCCAGCCTGGCCTAGAAAAACCACCCAGACATTAACAGCATCAGGAGCTAGGCACAGAGTCACAGTAAGTCCACTTTCTTAAAAATTATCTTTGGTTATTAAATTACAAAGTCTTTTTTTCATATTGCTAAGCAATCAAAAAAAATGTAGCTGTCAACTGTTACATCAACGATTCCTGTGAATCTTGGTAGCCTGTGTGGCTATCTTCATGCCACTGGTTGTCCACTAGTTACACCAGTCACGCAACAAGCAGGCCCTTAGCCAGAAACACACTTCAGTTAGAAATGACATTTCTCATTGTTTTGAGGACTGCACATGTGAGATTGCATGTGGGTACACATGGGAGTGTAGCATGGGACATCAGGGCCCTGTCCATGTTGCCTGGAATTTCTTGAGATTTTTTACATATGTGCTTTCACTCCCAACAGACAGCTTCTGCATCTCTTTGTCAGAAGGTAGACAAACCTTGAGCATCAGAGATGCTTTGCTTGAGACCATGAGAAAGAGAATACCTGAGGCATATCACTCAATTTGTGATAGATGAGCAGATGTATGAAGACTCCATGCCTATCTCTGAGCAGAACAACTTTGGGGCATGACCCCAACTTCAAAGCCCCTGAATTGTTGAGCCAGAATTACCCTCCATCTTCTCTGGACACCATATCTTTGCTTAGTCTCTGATTGGCCCATTTCCCCTCTCTTAACTGAATTTCCCAGGATGCAATTTTATTTATTAGTTGATTGATTTTTGTTTTTACAGCATTGAGAATTAAAAACTGATCCACACCTACTCCAACAAGGACACACCTCCTAATCTCTGTCAAGTAGCACCACTCCTAACAACCAAGCATTCAAATCTATGAGCCTATAGGGGCCATTCATTTTCAAACCAACACACACACATATACACACACACACACACACACACACACACACAGAGAGAGAGAGAGAGAGAGAGAGAGAGAGAGAGAGGGAGAGAGAGAGAGAGAGAGATCTTCAAATAATCCAATAAAAAAAATTGTCAGAGGACTTGAACTGGTATTTTTCTAGAAATATACACATAAATACAGAAGAATGTGCTCAATATCACTAATCCCTATGAAGATGTGAAAAAACAGAAACCCTTGCATACTGTTGGTAGGATGCAAAATGGCACACTACTGTGTAAAATAGTATAAGTGGCTCCTTGAAAAAAAACCATTAAAAATAGAATTACCACATGACCTATCTATTTAACTCCAGTATAAACTGGAAACAATGGAGACTAGAATCTAGATGAAGGGTATGTATTCTCCATAAATTAGAAGTGACAGCAACCCAAATGTCAATCAACAGATGAACAAGTGAAGAAGGTGTCCTTTAAAAGACATACTGACACATGCTATAGGTTGGGGTCAACCTCAGACTTTGTGCTAAAGCAGAGAGATCTCTTAACCATGAGATCACTCTCATACAAGACATCTAGAGCCAGATTCATAGAGATGGAAAGTAGTAGTGGTTATCAGGGACAAGAGGGAGGGAGAATGGGAAGTTGTTTAGTGGGTTTCTGTTTGCAAGAGGAAAGGGCTGTGAAGATAGATGGTAGATAGATGGTTGCATGACATTAGTAAGACACTTCATAGCACTGAACTTCATACTGGAGATAGACAAGGTGGAAGATTTTGTTATGACTATTTTATCACAATAAAATAGAAATTGAAAAATGAAAACAGCCGCAAAAACATTTGTTGTGTGGCCTGGAAGGGCTCCAAGACTTGACTTTGGGGGTATCATGGAAGGAGTTTGGGTTGTGAACTCTCTTGCCTTGCCATCTGTATTGCCAACTCTTCACCCAAGGGGGTCCTTATTCAACTCATTTCCAAAATGTACTCTCTGTACGGCCATCTCCAGAACCTTCGACCTGTCTCAAGCATGTGCCATCAAGCCCAGCTTTGTGTGTATGCAACTGAGCTATCTCCCCAGCTTCCCATCAGCAATTCTTTCAGTCAGCTGGTTTGGGTAGTTCACACATATAACCCTAGCTCTGGAGAGGCTGGAACAAGAGGGTTGCTGTGAGTCAGAAGCCAGCCTGAGCTACATAGTTCCAGGCCAGCCTGGGCTACAAAGTGAGACTGTTTTACAAAAACAAAACAAAGCAAAACTTTCTGAGACAGATTCACACCAATCCTGGTCTGTCCTCAAAGTCACTATGTAGCCAAAGATGACTTTGAACTTTTGTTTTGTTTTGTTTTTGTTTTTGAAGACAGGGTTTCTCTGTGTAGACCTGACTGTCCTGGAACTCATTCTGTAGATCAGGCTAGCCTCAAACTCACAGAGATTCACTTGCCTCTGCCTCCAGAGTGCTGAGATCAAAGGTGTGTGGTACCACTGCCCAGCGACCTTGAACTTCTTATGCTCCTGTCTCTACTTCTCAACTACTGGGATTATAGATGTGTACCTGATAGGCTTTTACAGCTCTGGGAATTTTAAACCCAGAGTTTTGTGCATGCTAGGCAAGCACTCTATCAACTGAACGATCTTCACACACCTCCCCCACCCCCACCATATACACTAATAATTCTTTCAGTCAATATTTTGATGTTGGGTACTGACACTTTGAGAGACTCAAGATGGATCTCATGATTCCTATCTGACATCTCAGACACAGATGAACTAAGGTAACACACACACCCAGAGGTGATACTTCAAAGTACTGTCGTGGTCTGGAGAGACAGCTCAGCAGTTAAGGAAGCACATGCTGTTCTTGCTGAGGACCCAAGCACAGTCAGTTCCCACACACGAGTCCAGCAGCTTACAACCACTTGTAACTCCAGGGAAATCAATGCTCTCTCTCTTCAGGCATCTACGGCGTCCCACATGTGCATAAACCCTCTCCTGCATAATCATAATAATAATAATAAATCAAAGTGACATTGTGATGTCATTTGCCTCTTGATTGGGTAATTTTTCTGCTGGGTAAAAATAGCCTTTCTCCATGTTTACTTACTTCTCTAGAACTCAGAGTCCAGGGCCTCTGTTGTCTTTTGGATACTTTTCCCCTTTATCATCTAATCCCCCACCCAACGTCACCTGTACATATTTATGTCAATTCGGGGAACAGAGAACAAGAAGGCTGCACTCGATTTTGCGTCATCAACTCTACCCGACCCACCCCAAAGTTCTAGGCAGAAAGTATCGTGTTATAGTTGGGGAATTTAAAACAGAGAGGTAACTACTGTGAGACAGACTTATTGTGCCCGGTTGACACTCAGTACTCAACAAAACAGAAAGCAAAGCAGATTCCAATTATGCTGAAGTCCTGAGCAGCCGGCATCCACCCTCAGTAATATCCAGGCTGCCACTCCAGAAAGCTAAAGTCCAGTCCAGTCAAAGTGGATTCATCATTCTCTGATAGAAAGTTGCTTGGTATTTCTGGGTGGTGGTGGTGGTGGCGGCGGCGGCGGCGGCGGCGGCGGCCGCCTTTAATCCCAGCACTCAGGAGGCAGAGGCAGGTGGATCTCTGAGTTTGCAGCCAATCTGGTCTACAGAGTGAGTTCCAGGATAGCTAAGGCTACACAGAGAAACCCTGTCTCAAAAA